>BSSO01001418.1:0-23787 GCA_030267885.1 Mesembryanthemum crystallinum
AAAGAACAAAAAAAAAATAAAAAATAAAAAATAAAAAATAAAAAAAATCTAGGAAGCAAAAAAGAAAAGTTGAGAGTACACTTAAAAGCAAGAGGTTTTATGGGGTATATATGTCTTTTTTTTTCTGAGTAATTGTTTCCTTGAATAGAGAGAAAGTTTTTGCAAAGGGAGGTGCTTTAGCTGCTGCAATGCTGCTATAGCTCTATCTCTAGCTACAAAGGTGGTGTTGTTAACAAGTATAATTGCCTTTGCACCATTATCTTGGGATCTAAAAAGGAATCCCCCCAACTCCCCCATTATATACAAAACCCATCCATTATGGATTCCACTAATTTTCAGCACCATCACCAACAACAGCAACATCAACAACAACAACAACATCAACAACAACAGCAACAGCAGCAACATGAGCAACAACAGCATCTTCATCAAGAGCACTTTGTTGGATGCTCTCCTTTAAACAACAACAACAACAACAACAACAACCCATCAGCTGCTGGATATCATGCTGTTTCTACTTCTCTTGACTGGAACCCCGGCTTCTTGTCAACGTAAGTATACTCTTTGTGACCTATACTACCTACTTGTGCGTATTTTTTTCCTTTTATCTGCTATTATTTCTGTATTTACTCTAGTATTCTACTGCTCTACATATGTGTTTCCATACCTTAGAAAAAAAAAAAACAAAAAAAATCATGCCCAACTATTTTCTCTCGCTTTAGTTCATACTCCTAGCTAGTTTGAATCTTGTATGCTATGTTGCATATATAGATTTGTTGATGAGCTAGGCAAAGATCGAAGATGGCTATTCTTGCTTCAAATTATATTATCAAACAATTATGATATACCTTAGCTTATATAATTTGATCTAATAAATGAGTTAGAGCACTATATACATACATACAATACATATATATATTTATATATATATGTATATATCTTCCATTTCACCTCCTTTTTTTGAGGAGGAAGAAATAAAATTTTCTTTGTTTCTTCAAGTTGGTAAATATGAACACCAACACCACTCCTGTATTGTTCTTGGAACTAATTTAATTTTCATACAAAAATTTAGCTCAAATAGTAGACAAACGGTATTAGTAAGGTAACTACAAAGAGAGGGGGAAAGGTAACATGAATTTTATGAATAAATTTCTCATAGATATATGTAATCTAATCTGTTTATTTATTTAAGCTCTAAGGTCACTGTATTCTTTGTTATGTGGAATTCAAGTACTCATTACTCACCATAAAATCAACCATGCAGGCCGAGTCGAACATCGAGTAACAACTTCAACAACAAACTATATGACAACGAATTCCACGCCACCACCGGAGACTCTAGGCATCCGGACAACACTCCCATGAACACCACAATATCTCCGATGGTCGACAACGATGCCAGAAACTTCAGCTATCCGGCAACAACCAATCTGCCCAAAATCGAAGAGGACATGTTAAGCTCATTCCCAAATTTTGCCAATGGCCTAATTCATAATACTAGTATGGATCAAAATCAAGCTTGCTGGTTCAATAATGGCTTCGCTTCTGTTTCGAGTGGTGGTGCGCAATATGGCAACTTGTTGGATAATAAAAACCATCATCAGTTGTCATCGTACAATAACAATATTAATAGCTGGAATGGCCATGGTTTTCCTAACACAAGTCTGCTAAATCAGCTGGGATTAGTAGTATCCTCCCCTAATTCAACGACAACGTCGGTTTCGAGTAGTCCTCGGTTGGGTCTAAACTTGCAAGCCACGGATTTCTTTGGCAACAATGCAAGTCTAGGAAGTCATAGTCGACCGATGTATGATGGTTGTGTTGGGGAAGAAGTCATTAGCCCTGCTGGGAAAATCATGTCCAACAAGCAGGTAAATTTTACTCCCAAATACTATATACAACTACTGTACATATATGCTATGATAAGTAATTATCAGATGTATAAACGCAACTAAATAGATATCAGCCCGACTTTATAATATCTCTAAGATGACTCTGATCGATTGGGTTTATGAATGAGAAGGTTGTGCAGTACTGGATAATTATAAAGTTTTGATTCATGAATATATTTGTTGATGCATATGTATTATATAAAAGGTTATAACCTTAAATTAAGTTTATCCTAGCCTTAACTTAAGCATTTGGTCAACGAGTACGAGAGATTACGTGTATTGTCCACACTTCAAGCCTGCCCTGAAAGAAATTCGTGTGATGGGGATATCAAAGGACGAAACCCTTAAGCTCGATTTTCATGTATCATGAATTAACTTAATCAATATAGTACGGTTTAGGTTGAATTGGTTTCTACATAATATAATTATTAGCTAGTGAGATAGTTATATTGATTATAAACTCTGCTTCATTGAGCTACAACCTACAAGTAATTAACCTGAGTTCATGGAGAGCATGTTTCACGTACCTTGGTTTGTCCATGATTACTTGATATAGTGGCAGGGATGATGAAAAGCAGTTACCTTACTTGTTAGTTTTAGTGCTTAGGATATTCGACATACTTCTAATTTCCATCTATGAGGAGAATAATAATAGGTGATTAGGTTGCTAATTGAATATTTCTGATTGGTTTTATGTTGATCAACTTATTGATTAACTCATGGTAGTAACCGGTGTGTAATTTAGGAAAATGGCGAATGTATTTTGGGATTACTAAGTAAAAGCGAGTAAATAAACTGGAGCGTTTTCTTTTACCTTAATGGCCCAGGTTAATTCCATAATCCTCCAACTATTAGCTTTTTCACTTTCTTTTTCACTTGAGCCCACATAATATATAAGTTGTCAATTTTCTACCTGAAACTTTATCATGAGAACCTAGCTTTAGTTTGTACTATATCCATACATGCAAAATCAATTACAAAATATACTCCTTAAATTCCAAAATAATGATGACATTTACTCATTTTGAATGTCTAAAACAATAGTCACTTGTCCACAACAGTAATCAATTATGTTTGCTCATCAGCCTTGATTCTTTATCTTACCTTTATAAATTGAAAAAAAAAAATTCTATTTGCTCATCAGTCATTACAATACACCTTCTTTTTTTTCTTTTTTTTTTTGGGTATAGAGAAGGGCAATAATATAAAGATAATAAATAAGTTAAGTACGTAGTTACATTGATATGACAAACTTTATAATTTTGTACAGTTATCATAACTACTAATTCTGAACAACGTAGATCGAGTATGTATATACACTATTATATTATGTTGAGTTAAAGATTTGTTTGGTTGATAATAAAATCTTGGCGGAAAATAGATAGTAGCTTATGTTGAGAACTCTAACTATTCATGATCATCTGGATAATTCTTTTCACCAATCAATGCAGTGCGATTGTTGAATATACATAGTCATAGTCAATTTGAATTTCAAAGTTGTAAAGTGTGCTAGCTTGCATTGGTTTAATTAGAGGCTTGAGTAGAAGAAACCTTTCATTTTGATCACTCTTTGATTCTGATCTTTATCTGCTCCAAAGAGAAAGCTGAAAGCTGCTCTTTGATGTATCATGTTCATGTTCATGTTCGCATTCATGCATGGGCCGGGCTGGGAGATGAGATCAAATTCGTGGTTCTTCTTCCAGCTTTATGCAGTGCATGCTAAAGATACAGAACATCATTTATGAGCTCCTTTTTTTTTTTTTTTTTTTTTTTTTTTTTAGAAAATCATGATTTTTTTTTAAAAAAATTCTGGTAATTTTAAATTAATTAATTCTAATTTTTGTTTGTTTTAAAGGGTTCCACTATGATGAATGGAGTAACAGGAACAAAAAGAGGGGCTGGGAATTGTAATAGCGATCATCATCATCATCAGCCAAAGTCATCGACATCCAACCATGCATCATCAGCTCCTAAGAAGTCTCCTTTGAAGGTCTCTTGCCCTCCATTTAAGGTAATCAATATTCCTAATCATATTTAGTAGTAGTAATTCTTTTCAATTAAATTATACTAACTTTTAATTTTTTCGGTTGTCCAAAAATAAATAATGTTTGCTGACCTCTAATATTCATGACATAATTTGTATAAATTTAGGTTAGAAAGGAGAAATTGGGAGATAGAATAGCATCTCTACATCAACTGGTGTCGCCTTTCGGCAAGGTACGTCCGCCTTCCTGGCTCCTGCTTATGCTTTCCCTTTAGAACAAACTTAACTCTTACTTAAAGTGATCAATTACTTGCATATAATAATAATAATAATAATAATAATAATAATAATAATAATAATAATAATAATAATAATAATAATAATAATAATAATAATAATAATAATTGATATTAAAGCACAATTAGTTAGTCAAATAATCCTGCCTAATCCATCTCCACATAGATTAGAGGCCAGCGATGTTAGTTTAATTAATGTTGGGCCTCAATCCCCACCCACAAACTGGGTAAGTCACAGCCCAATTATGACCATTGAGCCCATATACAAATACAAGGCAGTCTACCAAAACTCCAAAAATCTTCATTATTTTTTAGAAAAACTCAAAATTCTTATTTACCTGAATGACTTGAGTACTTAGGCACAGTATATATCTTATGTACTCATCTGTTTATCCTTTTTTTTTTTTTTTTTAATTTTGTTTTGTTTTTGTCGAGCAGACGGATACAGCTTCTGTATTGACGGAGGCAATTGGATATATCCAATTTCTTCAAGACCAGATCCATGTGAGTTATTATTATTATTATTATTATTATTATTATTATTATTATTATTATTATTATTATTATTAACCAATAGTGTTTTGTTAGTTAAATCTAGTTACAAGAGAATAATATCATTTTTTTTTGGTGCAAAGAGAATTATATCATTTTCTAACTATTTACTTGGCATAAAATTTATTTGTCAAACAATTCGTGACATGGAATAAATTTCTTTGTGTTCCACAGACACTTTGCATGCCTCATGCCAAGCCACCCCGCAACAAGCCGTGTAGATCTTTCCAAGTGGTAATTTTACTTCCTCTTCCTTTTGTTTTTTTTTTTTTTTTTCTGTTGTTCCATTTTCGTGTGCCAAGTTAAGAGTATTAATTAGATGAGTCATGCAATACTATATATATGATGTCACCTCATATTACTCCCTTGGTTAAAAATAAATCTTTCCAATGGAGTAAAATGTTAACAGTTAAAGTTTTATATAACCTTTGAATGTTAACTGTGCCTGTAATATTAAATTTATATTGAAACAATAGTGAAGTTTATTTGATTCAACATGAATAAATTAAGCACTATGATTGGCTCCTATATATATAAGTTGCTCTAATAACCTTTACATATATTTGATCTCAATAAGCTTAAATATATCACTCCAGTATTATTAGTATGGCTAATACCAATCACTGTATTTAACTCCTAATTAACGTAAAGATATAATAACCATGTGAGTGTGGTGTTATTGTGGCTAATAATAGGGATCCGGAGCAGAAGATGATGGAAAGGAAGAAGCAAGAATAGATATTCGAATGAGAGGATTATGCCTTGTGCCTGTTTCGTGGACATCATATGTCACACCAACCCAAATGGATGCATCTAATCTTTCCTATTTTTAAGTTTTCTTGCTAGCTAGCCATGTATTATTCATTCATGGATGTAACAGAGATAATACATTACTATAAATTATACCAACATAATTAATGAAACAATCACATATGTTTCCTAGCAATGTACTCTATCTTAGATTAGTTGTTAGATATCGATCGAGGGATCGAAAATATGTTAGAAAGAGTACATGATCCCGATCCAATAATACTTGATTATCTGGAAAGAAAAAAAAAAAAAAACTATAAATTTATCATTTTCACATTTTAACTTGATACAATATATTTTTGATGATATTAAAGGTCAAAATCAATACTAAATGTCATACTACAAATATACACATGCACTATTAAAACTAAAGGGAGGGTGTATATGTTAGAGGTAGTAAAAAGTTAAACGTATATTGGAAAATGATTTTTTGTCAATTACTACCTTTTATAATGTTTATTTTGTAAACAGATACCTTTTAAAAAAAATTGACAACCATTACCTTTTATGACACTTTTAGTTGTACAACACTACCAACAGTCAGAATTCGGCTAAAATTTATAAAATTTGACCATTTTACCCTCATTTCCCCATAAACCTCCCCATCTCACCTACTCTTCACCAATCCCTTTGCCAATTTCACCACCCATCCACTATCTCTCTCCTCCCCTCAACCACCTCATCCACCACTCTAATCTCTCTCCCCTTCTCTCCCGCCACCTTCTTCGCCACCATCGCCATCACCACCGGCTTCCTCCTCTTCCCCAATCTTGCCCTCTTGTGATTAAGGCTGTTGAAGATTTAGATTTGATTTGTGAGAGAGAGAGGATTGAATTGTAGGAATTGGGGTTGGGTTTGGATCAAAGACAAATGAGGGAAGAATAAAAACAAAATCAAAAGGGGCAAATGCAAGGTTTTAAGCTGGCAGTAGCATGCACATGAGGGCAAAACGGACAAATTTTTAAAAATTTGGCCAGATTTTGACCGTTGGTAGTGTTGTACAACTAAAAGTATCATAAAAGGTAGTGGTTGACAAAAAAAAAAAAATTAAAAGCTATCTATTCGCAAAATAGACATTATAAAAGGTAATAGTTAACGAAAAGTCCATTGGAAAACCAAAACAACATGTTGGTGTCTACATTATTCCAATCTTAAACAATATTATTATGTATTGAAGAGTTCGTTAGGAGTCACTTTCAAAAGAAAGTATAGTATTCTTCTTCTTTTTGGAAAATATATGTACTGATTATACGCTACGTAAATGTAGACAATGCTATATATATATGTAGAAACCCATTAAAAGTAAGGTAGTATTAATATGTGTATGGAAAATAGACGAAGACCATGGTTATTAGTATCAAATTGGCTTTGAACTCAAATAAATTAAAAACTCAAATGTTCCTTNTTTTTTATATATTAATATGCTGATAAATGATCACTATTTGTTTGATAAGAAAGAAAAGAAATATGTCAATGCATTTATGAATTGGATATGGATCACAAAATATGAATTATGGATATAAGTATTTATGTACGTGATTTTGATTTGAGAAATTTAATTTGTCTATATAGTTTGTTCAAACATGATGATGACAAGCATGATGAAACTCAAACTTTAATTTGTTTATGGTGCAAAAACTCAAACTTTTAAAAACTCTAATGATAATAGAGGTGATGTTTTAAGTTTGGTTTGAATGTTAGAGTGGAACAACATATGCAATCCAAAACTTCAAATAAGTCACAAACATCACATTTTTTTTTTAAAAAAAAAATATTCAAAAATTTGTACCCAATATATCTGTTTTTTTTTTTTTTTTCCACGAGTAAAGTGACACTTAATACGTAGGGTTGTTCCAAAATATCCGAATCTAAAAACCCAATCCGAAAAATCCGACATCCGATTCAAATTATCTGAAAAAATGAATATTTGAAAATCGGATATCCAAAATTTCAGTTCGGATTCAAGTATCAATTTTATAAATTTCAGATAGTTTCTAATATTCTAAACATCCGCAATTTTCGAATTTAGATTCGGATATCCAAAATATTTGAAAATATTTACATTTGGATAACCGAAAATATTTTGATCTATATCCGAAAACTCATAATTATAACATTAAATAAAGTTTAAAAAATAAGAGTATATTGATTCGGATACCGGATAATTGAAAATAGCCAAATATCCGAATCCGAAATTACATTTAATTTCGCATCCGGATTGGGATCAAGATAATAATTTTGAATATTTGAATTTCAGATTTTCGAAACAAGGGAGAAAATAGAGATTTTGTATTTACATAATTACGGAGTATTTAATTTTATTAATGAAACTAGAAAAATGATTAAACTGCCTTGGTTTTGAAGTCATTCTCATCCGATTCTCTTTCTCCCTCGGTTTTTCCTCTCTCTTTTTTCTGTTTGCTTCTGCTTGAAAGAGTCCTCTGCTTTCTTCTGACATTTTCTTCAATTTCCCTCTCCAACAAGTCTTCTCTTCTCTCTCTCTTTCTCTCTCCCCATTAATGTGTCTGCGTCAATCCCCAATTTCTTTTCCCACTCCCTAAACTCACCTCTCTACTCTCCACCGCACCGATTGATCCATCTCTCTCTCTCTCTCTCTCTCTCTCTCTCTCTCATCTTCACCTCCGGCAAAAATGGCGGCACTGCAAGCACCGATGACTTATAGAATCGGTGGAGAGAGACAAGTCGGTTTGTTCGGTGCTCTAGTGGCTAAACAACTATGTCTTAATGCGATGCTCATCAACGGTCATATTTCGGGGTTGAAGAGAAGCAGCAAATGTGGCGGTGGCGGTGGTTGTGGCGGTGGCGCTGTTAGGGTTCGGAATCATCCTTATATCGGTGGTTGTAAGAAGATTCGGTGTCAATTTAGCTCGACGAATGATGGTGATAGGGCTATGGGAAATTCCGAGGGCGGTGATGGTGATTTTGTCACTTCTAGTGTCATCGAAGCTGGTATATTACTTGAACTTGCTTTTCGAACTATTTTCTATGAGTTATCCTTCGTAATTGCATGATCGAGCCGATTTTTGGTTGAGCTGAGCATTGAAATTATTTTGCTGAATTTTTCGGTCTTCAATAATTGATTTCGTTAATTTCATAATTGGAATGATGAGGATTGTGCATAATAATTTATTATTGTTCAATTTGGGTTTCAAAAATTAACTGGAGCAATAACATATACTGTGTCAGTGCCACACAATTGAGAATGCCATTGTTGTTGCTTGTTTACTTGATTGTTGCTGGCTTCTCTCCCACTGTGAAGTGTGACAGAAAGCTAGCTTCTCATGATTATGTGCTGGCACCAAAAGAAGCCACTACATGTCTAAAAACTACTTGTTGTTAGTGGTATTTTGCAAGTTGGAGTTGTTGGCTGGTAGGTGTTTGCCTTTTAGCGAAAATTGATGTTAGAACAGGGATCACTGGATATGTCTTTAAGTATTTGGTTGTAACGAATATCAAGTTTTGACATCAAATACTTCAACATTTGGTTAGAAGTGTTTTAAATCAACATGTTTGATAAAATATAATCAACCTAGTTTCGACTAGACTTGTACCTGTAAGCAAGCTAAGTTTCTCATACTGAACATGTGTATGAAAGTTAATGGACTTGCAGATGAAGTTTATGGAGTACCTAGAAACTAAAATCTTCTAGAACAAGACTACCTCCAGTAAAACCTGGATAGCTTTGTATGCTAACCTGAGACAATGTAGATGTCTGTAGTACCTATGAGGAGTATCACACCCAATGCCATCTGTTGTCATTGAGCAAGTCTAAAAAAATAATTTCTGTGTCTGTCTCACATTCCTTTGTTTTCCGATGGCGTGATGGCTGTTGATATATTGCCTTGGATATCTGAAAAGTCAGTATGTATATACATTTTGCATTTGAGGTGCTTTGGTTTTGACCTTGCATTATGTTTTCGACTTTTTACTACTGATTACTGATTTTAGAGCTTGGTTTTACTGTTAGCTTCTGTTAAATTGATATAATGTTTCTTTGCTTAATGCTTAGTTGAGGTGAAAAATGGATCAGATGGTTTCATGATAAAAATGAGAGATGGAAGATATGTAAGATGTGTGTATAACCATCCCAAAGGAGGGTACCCACCAGATTATATATCACACCCTGCTATTGTTCTGAGGTTGGAAGATGGAAGTGGTATTCTGCTCCCAATTATAGTTTGTAAGTAATAATTTAACTGCTTCATTGTTATGTAGAATGTATAAGAATATTTTTGATTGATTCTTGTAACACTGAACTTGTTAAACTCTGTTTTCAGTGGAGATGCCTAGTGCTTTGTTGATGGCTGCGCTTCACAATGTTCAGATGGTAAAGTGTTTCCATATGTATTTGATCTTGCAAATGTTACATTTTTATGCTATTCTTTACTCATGATTGATAAACTTGCTAACATTTGGTAGGCTAGGCCAACAGTATATCAAATAGCGACAGAAATGATAGAAACAATGGGGTACACGGTAAATTATTCTCCTTATATTCCTTTCTTCCATATTTAAGGGTGCTTAAGGCTCATGTCTTTTATATTGGTTTTATGCTTTTGCATGATTCTGATGTGAACTCTCACTAAATGTCATTGAAGGTGAAATATGCAAGAGTTACCAAGAGGGTACAAGAAGCTTACTATGCAGAGCTGTGTGTTGTGAAAGTAATTTACTGTAACTTGCTGGCATAGATTTGTTCAGTAACTTACATTAGACTGTAGTTTTAAGTTTTAACCTCTGGACTTGTAAATGTTTGATGTGTTAATAGGTGGATGATGAAACTAAGTGTCATTGTTTTGACCTTCGCCCTTCCGATGCCATCAACATTGCTGTTAGATGTAAGGTATGTTTACTTGTTTGTGCAGAAGTTTTGGATTCGGTGTTAGTAAAATGAAAAGCGTTAAATACTTGATTTAGGGTTCTGTGCAAGTCCACTCGTTAGTAACAATATAAGAGTATCGATTATATGGAATGTGCACCTATTGAGTACATTTATATGCCAATAATTACTGCTTACAAACTTCCATCCATTTTACTCTTTTGAGGGAAGAAGTTGGGTGAAGGGTCTGCCTTTTCATAATTAACTTGGCAATTGGAAGTAGTAAGTGTTGCGGTTGTTAGTAAAGCTAGCAGGCACCATGTTTTGTTTTGATTCATGAGCCATTCAAGACTGCATGCTAACTTGATGTTAATTGGTGTAGCTATGTGTCATCTGTATTTTCTATGCCCCTTCTTTTTGATACACTCTTAAGTATGAAGTTTTATTTGTGTTTAGGCCCCTATACAAGTCAATAAGTCTTTAGCAAGCAATGACGGATTGAAAATCGTTGAACCTGCAAATTCTCCGTTCAAACCTCCACTCCCTGATGGTTCGTTGCTGTCAGAAATGGATAGGTAAGTACAAGTGTGTTTTGCACTTCATTAGTAGCTGATACTCTTTAACTTGTAATTCAGTTCTTTATAGATGGGATTTCTGCAGTCCTTGACTTTTTCGCTGGAAAGGCGAGATTTACTTTTGTCTTTTGAGGGATGTGAGGTGGGCTTGAGATGGATTCAGAATCAGTGTCGCATGATGGAATTTGTTATTCGTTGCCCTAAAGTTTTGTCAAATAACTTTGCATTCGTAAATCTGAACTTGGGTTTGGAGACACTTTCTGATGTTATGTCCTTGAAGCCATGAATAGTAGCTTGATGACAACAGAAGTGTTAAGAGGAACAATATCTTGTGGCCCAGTGCTTGACAACATAAGCAGGCCTTGGTCCATATGGCTCAAAACTATGGTTTTCTATTATATCGATGGTATTTGAAGGTTTCCATACGTAACTTAGATGTTCTTGCTATATATAATGAAGACAGATAAACTTTTTCATGGTTGCTTTTCATTTTCAACAGTTTTTCACTTACTAAGAATTTATTTTCTTTTGAGGTTTCTAGTTCTTTCTTTCTTTTTCTGGTTAGGACTTAGAATCGGAAAGGCCACTACTGAATGTTTGCTGAGCTATTCTGAACTTTAATAGTACTCAATAGCTGTTAGTCCATTTGTTGCATAGTCTGTTTTCTTAAAAGGAGCAAAATATTTGATGCAGACCAAATGGGCAGCCCTGTCCAGAAAGTGAAGAGTTTGTTCTTCTACGCAACATGTTAATTGCTGCTGTTGAGGAACGTTATCATGATGCAGGTACGCGTCTACTGCACATTTCTTTCTGGTAACATGTGGGTTTTTATTATATATGGGGTCTCTGAGCTTCCACCTCTGTACATATTTGTCTGCTGACCATGGATCTAGATCTTGTCATCCTTGGAACATGGCCTGTTATTGTGACAACAGGGCCTATTTTGTTGCGCTCAATTGTATACTTGTAAATTCTATGACCAGATGTGTCTTTCCAGTTAGATGTTTAGGAAGAAGGAAAATCAGCTGCATGAGCTGTGAAAAGAGTTTTCTTAATCAGTTTGCTGCACATAATTTCCTTCATTGTATGATTGTCGCTAGGGATTTAGCTTATCTTCTGTTTTATGGCTGCATGCACATTATTTTTTAATGGTAATTGATATGTAATATTATTACTGTGTGAACCTGAATACTCATTTTAAAATCTTTACACAATTAATTCATGTTTTTGTCAAAAGAAATAACATATTTGACAGACTAGGAGAGGGGGCTGATGCTTCATGAATAAAAGAATGAACTAAAATATGGATTCTCATTAGGGGTTCAGACACTATTGGCTTGTCCATGTATTTGGTTTCTAATTTCTTCTAAAATATATCCGTAGTTAGATCTTCAGCAGAAACTAAGTAACATATGGGTAGAACGTAGAAGCAATGGACTAGTGTTTTTATTTGAAAATAATTAGCTTTCCGTTTATGGGTGAATTTCCTTGTAACTATAGGTGTTAATTGATTCTTGCATTTCTTGTGAACATAAAATTGTTGATTTGAACCTCCTCCCCGTTAAAAAAAATAAAATTATTGATTTAATTTTGCTGTCAATGAAGCTCAATGGAAGGATTTGCTTGAGCAGTTCAGATCAAAGAAACAGAAGTGGACATGACATCCAATCTCTCTCATTGTCAATCTCATCACCGGCTCAAACCCAGGTATCATTACTTGCTTGTGAATAACTATGTGGTGTTCATATTCACCTTTCTTGTAATAGTGGTTGAAAACTTGACACTTATCTTACACATGGGGATGACTTATCTTTGCAGGAATATTTACTACACGAATGCCTTGCAAGATTTCTCTTGTTCAAGTCCGAGTCCTATGTTCTGTCAATGAGTATTTCAAATCATGTGAATATATGTGAATAATTTAGATGTGTACAGACCTAAAATCAAGCTGTTTATGTCCTAGCTTAGTATCAATGCCCAGGTTGTATTACACTTGTATATTCATCTGTCGTGTAATCCAATACCGAAGTAATATGTAAATATTTGTCTTCTCCTTAATGAGTTTCATAGTTTACATGTTACGAAGCAATGCTTCACTGAACAATGACGTACACAATTCGCTTTGGGTTTTCCCTGGCAGAATACATATATTTCCCAGGAGAGTCATATGCTGTGTGCAGTTACAAATTCTATTGGCTATTAAAGTAGAAAGAGGAATAACAAACTGTCATTTCTCTTGATCCGGACGACGAAAGATGCATCTTAGTTGATATATGATGAATGCAAGCCAGTTTCAGTTCTTTAGAAACTTGATAGTACTTCTTTTGTGCTAGAGCACTACAAGGAGATATATATTTCTGGTTGGCATGTACAACTCAATTTTAGATACATACATTTAATTTAAAGTAACAATACAAGTACATGAACGTATGATAGTGCTTACTCCAAGTAATGGATTAGTAGAATACAATTGGAGTAAGCAATCAACATAGGCCAGCAACATACGGAAAAAAGGGTAAAATGACTTCTTATGTTTTATCAACTTTCACTAACTGGCAAAATTTACCAGGGAAGGCTTCCATGACTGATATTCCAATCACAGGGAATATTTATGGCCTCCTAGATATGGCACAATTTCTTTACAGCTTTTTTCAAGAATTTGACGAAGATGGCGATTATCAAATATGGGGATGCAAAAGGGGGGGAAAAAGAATGGTGAACTTTGTGTGGTCTAAATTTTTCTTAAAGATGACAGTTTAGCTGGCCGGGAGGGTAGTAAATCACAAAACACCAGCCTTCTTTGGGCATCTCTCTCTCCGTCCAGCATACATCTTCTTTCACCAGCCGAAAAGTTTCTTCTTTTTCTTCTTCTTCTCCATAAAAGCTAGGAGCTCCTCTTGCTTTGACAGGGCATCTTCCAGGGCCTAAAAGGAAGATTAATCATGGTGAGTACATACAAATTTTTTTTTTTTTTGGCAGATTGCACCAAGTTAGATAATAATGCTCAGAAGAAGTCACCTTCTTAGTAGCTGTAAGCTCGTTCTCCAGAGCATCAACTCGAGTAGTAGCAACTTTGAGCATTTCCTCCTTCTCTGTGATTGCATCGGGTTTGACGGCTATAGCCATGAGTTTTTCCTCCATTGCTGCCATTCTTTTCATGACAGTCATGAATTCAGCGTTGGAGATGCCTGGCGCAGCTAACTCGTTGCCCTGGCCTTTTGTAACTGGGTCAAAACAGTAGATGGGAGTAGCATAGAGAGTAGCATCAGTTAGCTTCTTGGGCATGGTGCGTGTCAATCTGACCATTGTTACTATGCCCATTATAAACGCCATCAAACCAGCAACAATCTGATTGCTAATTCCTTCTGGTGGTTTGAAAGCATTTTGCATGTTGAAACAATCGGCTGCTGTAAAGTGCAAAGAACTATATTCCATTAGATTAACCTCTCTCTCTCTTTTTTTTTTTTTTTTTTTCCCACTTTTCTCCTGTTATTTAAGGTAACGCAATGTGAGGGTTGGTTTACAGTACAGAATCTACTCATTTTTGTTCCCTATCCTTTCTTGGTATTCCATTTCCATCTCTAGTACCTGGACCCCCTCACCACAACCTAGTTTACCTTCGTTTGACATTGAAAACCTCAATATAACTCGAACTTTGACGAGACTCCTTAAAGTAGATATATAGAACCCTCGAGGCCCCATTTGTCGGTAATCCTTATCTCCGAGTCCAAGCAATATAGGTTCATTATAAAAAGATAAGCAAAATGCATATGCATAGCCCATAGAACATCTTGCCTTTAACTTTTCACGTAGACATGAGTAGAGACCTTTCTAGGAAAAATCGATTAAAGACTGAATAAAATGCAGCATACATACATAATTACCAAAAAAAAAATGCAGCATACATGAAGGAAACTTGGCCTCTTAAAAAATAATCATCTCCTTCATTCCACAAAAACAACTAAGAATGCATTTACTACATTCAGAACTTAAACTGCCTCATGCAGGACCTAAATCATAATGAGATACTTTTCTCTCTTAACATTTATTACTCAATGGCAAATTCACACTTCCAGAACTTTCTTGCTGGGATGGGCAGAGTTTATGAAAGCAGGATGAAACATGTCTATCAAATAGCTTCAAGTTATGTAGTTTTTAGGTAATGTATCCTTTCAACAAATTTTCCAATAGTATATAGATAAAGGAAAAATTAACGCCAATAATCTTAACTATGGCTGAATAAGCAGAAATAATCCCAACTTTTGAGATTAACACCAATACCCCAAACTTATGCCCCTGTTCAACATTAATGCACTAATTCCACCAGAATTCACTAAACTTACTCAGATTTTTTTTTTTTTTTTTTGTGTGTGTGTGTGTGTGTGTTTTTCCGGAAAGCATTTTTGTCCATTTGTAACAGTAAGGCATTGGTGTTAATGTCATAAGATGGGATTATATTCGTTTGTTCGGCCTTAGTTGAGATTATTGATGTTAACTTTTCTTAAGATAAAAATACATGACCAGATTCTGACAGAATAGAAGGTAGTATCTTAATGTACCTCTGACGAGGGCATACTTGTCACTGTCTGACATCTTTTGCCAAGAAGTGTCTATAGGTTTTGTAACCGTAGAAACTACGCTGCCAGAGGTCACTGTTTTAACAGTTGCCTGCAAGGTTCATTATGAGGTAAAAAAATAAGCAAATGTGGATCATAAAAATCAATCTTTTATTTTTATTATTTTTTGTTGATATTTATAATTCAACTTTATGAAAACAACATTACGTAGGGGGAGCAAAGTGTCCCATTGTACCCAAACTCCTAAAATGCTAGCGTTACAAGGGATCAACATGAGAACATCGGCATTTTGCTGATTCTAAGGCATTCATTTTTTCACATTTTTATTTTTATTACCGTTTTCCTTTGGGGCGGGCCGAGTGGGGAGTGGGAAGGCTAATTGAGTTGATTGTTCTTCTTTTGTCTCTCGCACAATGATATGTAATTAGCAGTCTGGCTACTCCCATTTCTTGAAAAACAACGTTGGACCAGGAATGAATTACTACAAATTATGTATCATGCAGGAAACCAAAAGGGTCTTGATGTCCTAATCAAGGATCTCAAATAGAGATGCAAAGAGACGGCAGTAGAAATGGGGCATCCCATGTTTTTTGCAGATTTTCGATTTTTTCATGTTCCATGGTGTCAATGGAGACCCTATCCCCGGCAGAATGAATGTATAACTCTCTGAAAACAATGAAGCTCACCTAGCAGCAGTTATTGTTCTATCTCAGTTTTATACGTACTAAAACTATAAGAGTACCCCCTCATTTGAACTCTTTCTGGCAATTATGTGCTTATGAACAGGGGTGATATCTTGTATTATTTACTTCTAGCTTTTATGTTTACTTTTTGTCCAGATAAGGATGTACTTACTTCTTCATGGATGGGGGGAAGTTGTTGATGCTCAACATTGTCTCTTGGGACATTGTCTCTTGGTGCATTGTCTTTTGGGACATTCTCATCATTCTGCAACAATAATACAACCGCAAGTAGTCAGACTATATGCTCACTACAACTTCTATAACATGTAGAAGGCCTATGATGAGAAGAGAAATGGCAACTAAAAACAAAAGCTAAGCTAAAGGACAGAGGTAGCCATCTATTAAATCAGACCTTCCTGCAAGCAGCATCCTCTGTTATTGTCTTTTCATCATCACATGGGGCTGTTGGAATTTGCTTACATCTGGCTCCACCATTCTGTACCATCTGCAGAGCAAATGGAATAACCTTAGCCCCATTTACGAAATCAGGTGTGGTCAATTTTATAGTCAACTTGTAGTGAACACATTTGTAAGGTGATAAAGAACCTTTAAAATTTCTGGATCCTTCCAGGGCCCCTTGTCAGAGCGCATACAACCTCCTTGTTCAGTGCAAGTACAGGTGCCTCCGAAAAATTCGGGCAACTCACTGGATATAAGCCAAGTGAAAGGGACATATAAATCCCATCCAACGATCAGAATATAGAAATAATCAAGCAACGCCTTGGAAGACCACTAATAATGAAAATCTTGATAACTTAGCTAACAAAAGACTCACAACCTTTCAGAAGAGTGGAATAATCATTAGATTAGAAGACTTACCTAGCATCAATTACTTCAAGCAACTTGCTCTGGTACTTGTTACCAAGAACCTGTTGAATATCAGGTCAAGGTGTAGCTAATTAAAATGTTTGATCAGAAGCTGCTTTTCACCCTGTGAAAAATGTAAGCTTACCATTATCTTAGCTGTTGTCTTTGGGTCAAGGAAACTCTTGACAGTGTTCCACAAAAGTCTAAAGCCAGAACCAGCGTTGATGATGAACATACGGTTCAGGGTCTGCAACAAAGATAGATTGGAGCAGATAAATCTGAGTATTAGATTAAGGCAATGTAAAAACTTTCTGATATTAAGTTAAGGCTTGAAGCTGGTCTGATATTAAGTTAAGGCTTGAAGCTGGTCGTGTATACCTCAGGATAATTGTCACCATCAATTTTTTGAAGACGTGTGATCAGGTCCCTGGCAGCTTTGTTGAATTGTTTGAGTCCCTGCAATGATGATTTAGATAATGCATTAATTTATCCACTCTTCAGCAATTGAAATAATGAAAGCCACCATAAGAAGTAGCATAGGAATTCACTGTCAGCTGACAGATCAGGAGTACTACATACATATATAGTTAATATGAGACACTTAGTTTCCTATGCAAATCAAAATTGTAAAGATTCTTTCATATAATGTTCACTCATTACATACCACTCCAGACACATCCAATATGGTTGTACTTTGATCAATGTGCTTCTTGGAAGCAATTGAACAAGCTGGAAACTTGACATTAAAGGTTCTCTCAAACTCCTGTACATGATACTTTACATATCTGTCCAATGTTGTGGCTTGCATCAGCTTATTAGCATCTACTTTGCCCAGAAGCTCTATGTAAACAGGTCGGCCATCCTTATCTACTCCATGATTTCCTTGAGGATAGTACTCCCGAACTTCATTGAGCTCATTGAACTCAAAATCCTTTGTGCAAAATATAATGAGCAAATTGCTTGTCAGATATTTAAAAGATGCCACAAGACAAAGAAGGTTTTATTATCATGCACCAAGTTCATAGATGAGCACCTCTGTGATAGTGTCAGCACCAAATTCCTTCCTCCACTGCAGCATATCAGTCCACATTTGTTTTGTCTTCTCTAGATCAAATTTTCTTGCCTTCAAAAATCTACATAATAATCAAAGACCAAGCTAGAACAGTCATGCAACTGAATTGAAAATTGAAACTATATCTAAACTCGCATCTGGGATATTCAGTTCTGCAGGATATCCCTTGGGATATTCAAGCTCTGGATAAAACTTTTGACTGGCTCTGTGGCATCTGATCCCTCCCTTGTCGGGTCAGCATAATTTAGTATATACTCTTATATACTAAAATCATGATACAGCTACAAGTTCCACATAACATATCAGCTGAATGTGATTACTATGATAGGAAAGAAAACGTACCTCAGCAACATGTGATAATCATCATGCTTTGAAGGCAACATCTCTTCCAAGATAAGAGCTTGACGGAGAGAATCAACAGCTTGTGCCTCTTCTGCATCATGAAAATCTTCTAAAAAGTCGACAGACATAACCTTGCTGCTTCTCCTCCTCCTTGTGAAGGAGCTCTTGAATTTGGAAGAAGCCTTCTTTTTAAAAGATCCCTTGGCGGTCTTCTTCTCATCTTCTAAGTTGTCCATTTCAACGGCTGGCATATATTCCACATATATAAAGCATTGTGTTACAAAACTGATACAAGGTTCAAGAGCCTTGATTGCATTGCATCATCTAGCAATAATACAGGCAATACGAAAGCTTTTAAACAAATTCTCAATTGCCCATATTTCACATCCTCCAATAGCAGTAAATGCATATAAACATCAAGGGGCTTCATACACATAGAATTTGATCAAATAACAGAAGATTTCAATTGCTCACTGAAAATTAATATATCTATCACTATCGACCCATGATCATCTTCTTCAAAATTTAGAAGTTGCTAGACTTGACTACACCAATGAAAATTGAAAATTATCCTAAACAACGTGATCTTCATATACATAGAATTTGATCAAATAACACAAGATGTTCTAATGCTCATTAAAAACCCATATAACACTCAAGATGCATGATCATCTTCTTCGAAAATTCAAAGAGGCTACCTAGACTACACCATTGGAAACTGAAAATTATACTAAACATCATGATCTTCATTTACCTCGGTTAGCTGCGGGCTGAGTATCGGCCATGGTGAAGAATGTGAACTAGGCGCCGTGATTTATCTAGGAGGTGCAGTTGAAGAAAAGGAATATACACAGGTGCTAATGAAAATAGATAGATTTGAGAAGCCGCTATCAAACGCCTATAAACATTAAACATTCAATACAAAAAGGGGGAAAAATAAAATTGAGTTAGAAGTAAATAAATCGTCATTATTATCCAACCATAAAACCCTAAGATCAAACAATAATTTCCCCTAAATTATTGAATGACCCAGAACAGAAACAAATCACCAATTAAGACGTAAACAAATAGATAACATGTAAATAAATGTAATGTAGTATGATTGAACAAGAGGGAGAGGAAATTAAATATACTAGTATATGTACAAAATTGAAACGGCTTCTGAGAATCTAACTCATTTTCTTTTCTCCAAGAAAAACAAAAAATTGGAGCAATGATATGAGGAACAATAATGATAACATGCAGATTTCGATTTCAATAATAGAGAAAGAAGAGGAGAGAGAAAGAGAGAGCACCTCTGGCAAAAAAATTGCAAAGTGAGAGAAGGAAGAGAGAGAAGTATAAATGACCGAAAATGGCGAAGAGAGAGATTTTGACGAAATCTTTGCTGCTCTGTCCATTGAAAGAGATGAGAGAGAGAGAGATTGCGAATTTTGGGGATGAACGACTGGGCGTTGCGATCGGAGCTCCGCTCTTTCTCTCTCCTCCGCCATTACCAAAGCTTTCGGTATCTTCAAGAAATAGCGCGTAAAAATAACGGATTGTGGGCCCACTGAAAATGGGCTGGGTTTCGTTTTGTTTTAATGCGAATCGAGAGCTGGGTTACCCGAGACTATAATGGTTTGTTTTTGGATTGGGCTTTTTAGTTTCGGTTTTTTCATACCCGTTAGGTTTCACAGTAACTTTTTAAATCCAATCATGTTTTCTTCTTTTTGTTTAGGTGAAGAGGGGTTTTATTGGGATAGATCTAACTCAAGCCAGCCCAATATTTAAACGCCTAGACTTGTGTAGAATGGAATGGAATAAGCATAAAAAAGGTAGTTGTTCAAAAGGGGGTTTGGACCAGGCTAACTGGTCGGGTCTTTGAAAATTCGCATGAATGCTACAGTATGTTTGTGTTTGTCCTTTTTCAGGGGCTAATGGATCGTCATACACAAAAACAATTCTAACTCTCCACCAACTCACCCATTCACCAAGTACAAACTTTTTTGGATGAAACTAATATGAATCGAGTCCGGAACTTTAATGTTGGAATGATATAATTAGCTATTGGAGTAGTTATTGATTCTTAGACTATGAGAAAATGTTAAGTTTATAAATTTGATGACAATGCCATTTGGTTTCAGCGGAAATGAATTGAAAAGTTTTACATCATCTCCAATATTCAAAGTTGGAGATGAATTCAATTGGCTGATTATATTCAGATTCGATCAATTCACCCATTTCTTCAATGACGTATGCTTTGAATATAATAAGTTGTCTGACAACATGGCTTTTATGTTTCGATAGATAATGTTCAAGATATTTCAATCAACATCTTTGCACATAGTGCAAGCATGAGACGACGAGGTTAACTCTATACATGAAATTCTTCAATAGTGGGAGGAAGATCAAACACTTAGATCAACATAATCATGTTTTCAAGCGGAAGATTTTGGCCGTGTGAAAAGGGTACATGATGAACAACCTTGAGTCTAGCTTGCAAAATACTGAAGAGATCGCTGTTGTAGGTACAACAGAGATTTACAACACAACGTTTAACAAATTAGTATTTTATTTCATTGAACAATGTAACTATGTATATCCAATTTCAGGGTTGGTGACGTGCGCAACGATGGTATAGTTGGTTAAAATCAACTATGGTTTCCTCTTTAATTTGAAGGTTGTTGCAATGGTGAAGAACTAGTTTGATGGTTTTGAGGGAAGTTTTTAAAGTTAACCAGTTGAGGTGGTTTTAGTCGAGTTGTTTTATTTATTTATTTATATAGAAAATCATATTTGAAGAGATATATACAGTAAAAAGATGTGGTAGAGATATGCAGCAAGAAGTTCGATGACAATAGGAAAGTTATTGGCAGTCGTCATTGTTGTACATACCTATGTGAAAAGGGAAGAGGGCATGCTTGCTTTTAATTTTCTAATTTTTGGCACTACTTGAATTTTATTTTCTTCATTTTTGAATATACTTTCAAAATTAAGATCCTTGGAAAAAAAAACAACACACCTACCAAAGATGGTGAAATGTCATGATGCACTATTGCCTACATAATCTAACATTATACTTAGCATCTACCAAATCAGGGAAAAGAAGCTTGAGTTGCAGTTGGTATATCTTATTCATTGTTTTCCTCATTATAGCAATTTCCTATTTTTTCTGGATCCTTGACTTTTTCCTTCTTCCCAATTTCTTCTCCTACAAAACTTTGTGTCATCTGTTTTCCTTCACGACTCTTCTTCTTCTTGAGCAACTCGACAACACCCTGGAAGGCGGTGTCAGCATCGTCACTCCTCATCATCTCCTCGGCAACTTGCGCTGCAGCCACATTCACAGATTGAAGTAAACTCTCAATCTCGTTGAAAAGTGGATGATGTTGATCACTTGGAAAATCTAAGTAATTAGATGCAAGCACTTTGAAGGCCCCCATTGTCAAGTATGACATTTCTATATGCATGTCCATCCGCCCTGGTCGTAGCAATGCAGGGTCTAACTTCTCCTTATGATTTGTCGTCAATACTATGATCCTCTCGTCTCCACAACTTGACCATAATCCATCCAAGAAATTCAATAACGCTGATAACGATATCTACAATATTCATAGCAACATTTGCATAAGGATCCAAAAGAGTATACAATATAAATAGTAGAGATCCCTCATAAAAATAAAAATAAAGTAGAGATTATGCACTTACAAGTTACTGTCTTAGACTATAGATGTTTTGTGGAAAAAAATTTAGTACACAGTTTCAATTGAGCCAATATTAAAGGGGTTCTACATAAATTCAAAATGGCTAAGTGTCGAACATGAAAAATCATTTCATTTCAAATTAGATTTTTCCACAGGAAGAAAAGAAGCCTTACTATAATCTTCATTTCAACTCTATCAAAAGTTCAAACTCATGTCTTACCTTTGCATTTGATGCTGTATAATCTTCATGGAACGAGGACTCATCATCATCATCATCATCATCATCATCATCCTCGTCTTGATCGGGATCCTCTCGGCTCATTGGCAAGCCCATACTACAATCAATATCCTCGATGACAAGTATAGATTTGTTGTCAGTCCGCAACATTAAGCTCCTCAAAGTCGAGTCATTCTCCACTTGAGCGAGTTGCAAATCATAGATATCAAACTTGAGGTAGTTAGCCATCGCCGCGATCAAACTAGATTTACCCGTCCCAGGAGGGCCATAGAGCAAGTACCCTCTCTTCCAAGCCTTCCCGACTTTCTTATAAAATTCCTTTCTTTTCACAAACCGATCCAAATCATGGGTTATGGACTTCTTCTTATCCGGATCCATAGCCAACGAATCGAATGTGAAGGGGTGCTTAAAATCAACCGAGTGCCAGCTCCCATACATATCAAGTGTGTGTAGCTTCAAATCCTTATTACTTTCTCTCATTTCATCGTAAAATTTGAGCACATAAGGCAAGTAGGATTTGAAGACATTGTCTCTATGCTCTTTCTTCATCTTCAGTTCAAAATATTTTTTCTCTTCACGATGTTTATTAGCATCTTCATTGGAGGAGATTATGTAGCTCCAAGAAAACTCCACACCCTCGAAGATTTCAGTGAATTCTTGACCCTCTGCTAGCCTGAGGGTGAGAGAATCCTCTGCCCTTGGACGGGCTACCTTAAGGCGATCAGCGGAGTTGCTAAGTTTAGAACTCAGATAATTCTCACAAGCTTCAAAGACTTGGTTATGCCTTCCGTGATATTGCTCAATCTCATCGATTTGCTCTATAATTAAGGTGAATAAGGAAGGAGATTTGTTTGTTTTTCTGAACCATCGTTCGAGCTCTTCATATATGTAATCTCGAATGTGTTGGGGTATGAACTGAATGTATGCTTGCTGGAGAAGGGTAATGAAGGCCGAAAGGGATGCATAGGCCGAGAAAAGTGATGCTATTGAAGGCACTCCTGTTGGGGAGCTTTTCATCATGGCTTGAATAGAGTTTCAAAATGCTAGTGACATTTTTTTTTTTCTAAGGTTTATTTTGGTCCACAAAGCTGTGTTATGACATCTTTATGAATGAGCCTCCTATTTGGGTTGATTGGAAAATTTGGAAACAAATCAAATATGATATGCATTTACTATCTCTAGCTTTGGTAATAAAGACTGTGTTTGGCACCAAAATCTAGCTTTTGGCAGCTTTTGACAGCCTTTGGGCAAAAGCTACAGCTTAAAGCTTGCAACTTCTTGTTTTTTCTCTCAACTACCAAACAAAGATTTTAGCAAAGCTACAGCTACAGCTGATTTTTGAAAGCTATTCATAATAGCTTTCACTTGACAGC
>BSSO01001419.1:0-23786 GCA_030267885.1 Mesembryanthemum crystallinum
GTATTTATAGTTTTCTGCTTAATTTTTAAAACTGAAAACCAAAAAAAATGGTTTCCAAAAACTGGTTTTGAGTTTTAAAAAAGAACTAAAAATTTGCAACTGGAAACCACCCAAAACAGGGCCTTAAAGTACAAGAAGATATTAACCTGTTTTCTCTTTGTATCCCATGCGATGATTCCTTGAGACATGCGGTCAATTAAACGGTGAGATATTGTTTGGCTTTCGATATGCTTCCTACTTATGGCCTTCTATTTTTCTTGGGTCTTTAATCAATCTTTTCATTAGTCGCAGAATGAGGTTTTGAGTTCAAGTTTAAGGGAGTGATAGAAAATTGGTATTCATTGAAATCAAAAGGGTAGTGGAAGATTGATATTCATGGAAAAATCCAACAAGTTTACTACATAACCGTTATTGATTTTCTCACTAAATCACTATCATATTTTATTTTGTTCTTCTTTTATAAGTTAAAATATCTAATAATCATGATTTTCTTTTCCTAATGTCCCGTGCATAGCACGGGTAGAGGCTAGTACACCCAATGTATGTGTACGAGAGTCCCCCAGCTACGGCCTAGTGACAACTGATTGAGTGCTCACTGTTCAGTGACACCAATTCTCCCTCCTCTTTCTCTCTCTTTCTCTTTCTCCAGAATTCCATTCAATGACCATCTCTCACCTCTTCGTCTTCCCTTCCACGACAACCCCTCTTCCTCACTTGAACCTTAGACCCCTCCATTTCCCCATTACCATCACCACCATTAAACCCCATTCTTCTCACTTCTCACCATCCTTCCATTTCCTCTCTCCAATCTCACCATCCTCCATCAAATTCGCCCCACAAAATGCAGCATCACATAGTGAGCCAAACTTCGACCCAAAGGATCCCCGTAATTTCGCCCAATCTCTTTCTCACTGGTTGCTTCTGCTTCGATCAATGATGCCGGGCGGTACCTGGTGGGATTTACGCCATTGTTCTTGTACTGGTGCGGAAATTGATCAGCAATGGAAGTCGTCGATTTCAGTATTTTCTGCTCTACGTAGAATTTGGGTGTTGGTTGCGGAGGAGAAATGGGTTGTCTTTGCTGCATTTGCTTCCCTTACTATTGCTGCTGTGAGTAACATTCTCATGTCTCTCTTTCTCTATATTTGTTACTAGTTCAATTTGTGTAGAAATTTAATTGGGAATTACTCTATTGCCATTTGTTTTCGGGATAAATTTTTTTTTGTTTTTTTTTTTGTTTTTTGTAAGAAAGATAGAGAATTTTCATTACCAAATGGACAAAGCCATTATATACAACCTATAGGGTATAGAGCTAATGAGCCACCTACTAGGTAGGGTACTCACTTAGTTTCTATCCCGGATATTTCTATACATCTATTAATTATGAACAGATTGCATAACAAAGTTGTAATAGTCTCTATCCTTCCTACTCCATTTCTTACTACTCTTACTAGCCTTTAAAGAGAGTCTAGAACTGACACTGAATTGTATAAATGCAAGGACATTTGCTGTTGAACATGCCTTGTTGTTGAAGTAGACCTCATTTCTCAACCTCCATATACTATAAACTGTACCAGCAAGAGCTGCAGCTGAAACCTGTTTCTGAATTTTGGAAAAGCCATTCTTCTCTATCCAATTGAGGATCCCCCTGATGGTAATGCTGTTGGTTTTCCATTGTAACCATTTCTTGACTTGTTGCAGTAGCTGTGTCGATTTATCACAACTAAAAAATAGATGATCACGACTCTCATCTGCATTATGGCATAGATAACATTTTGTGTCCCCCTTGAGGAAACCCATTTTCAGCATCCTATCTTTTGTGAGGAGTTTTTGAATTGTGGCCAGCCAAAGAAAGAAACCATGCCTGGGATACGAGACAGAATTCCAGATGAGATTGCAATGTCTCATATTTGAGTGATAAGAGGTGAGGAACTTGTAACCTGCATTAGCAGTGTAAGGGATAGGACAGTTTTGGTGCCAACCAGCTGCAACATTTGATAGATTACAGAACAGAGTCTTGATTCTATTAAGCTTGAGCCAGTACCAGCTGCTAGTAGTTTTAGGTACATGCTGCCAGAAGTTCTCTCCTTTCATATAAAGCTCATTTACCCACTTCACCCATAGGGTGTCCTGCTTAGAGGTAATAGCCCATATGTGTTTGCCATTAAGAGCAATATTCCAGTTTTGACAATTTTTGAAGTCCAAACCACCCTGCTTCCTTGGCCTACAAACCAAATCCCACGCAACTAAGCTTGGTTTTTTCTTTTCTGAGGATCCCCATAAGAATTGCCTGCAGACCTTTTCAATATCTTGAATTACACGTGTGGGGAGCACAAAGATACTTGACCAATATAAATGCAGAGAGATGAGCACTGAATTAATTAATTGGACCTTCCCTGCATAGGAAAGGTTCCTGGATGCCCATATATTCAGTCTCTTGGTCATTTTGTTAATAAGACATTGACAATCATTTTTGTTCCATTTTGTAGGAGATAGAGGTACTCCTAGATATTTGAGAGGGAAGGAGCCTTCTTTGAAACCAGAGATGCCAATCAATTGCTGCTTAGTATGGTTATCAACCCCTGCTATATAACAATCAGATTTATGATTATTAGCAGCAAGCCTTGTCACAGCTGAGAAGTAAGAGAAAGCCTCTTTGATTCGAGTAATAGCAGTAGGAGTTGCCTTGCAAAATATCATCAAGTCGTCTGCAAAACAAATGTGATTTAGGCTGAGAGATTTGCACATAGGATGCCATCCAAAGTCTTCAAGTCTACCTGTTAGCTTCAATGTTCTAGTGAGGAACTCCATCACCATGACAAAAATAAGGGGGGATATTGGATCTCCCTGACGAATGCCTCTTCTCCCCTCAAAATATCCTTTGTTGCTGCCATTAATACAAATAGTGAAGGATGTAGTGGATATACAAGCCATAATCCATTTAACAAAAGGTTGAGGAAATCCATAGCCATACAACATCTCCTCTACAAACCCCCAGTGAATGGTGTCATAAGCTTTCCGGAGATCCACCTTCATAAGACACCTAGGAGAAGAGTTTTTCCTCCTATAGTGTTTAATGATGTCCTGGCATATCATGATATTATATACAATTGATCTATTACTCACAAAAGCCCCTTGATTAAGAGAAATCAGATCAGGTAGTACCTGGCTCAATCTGTTGCAAAGTATCTTCGAGATACATTTGTAGAGAGAGTTGCAACATGCTATAGGTCTGAAATCTGACGCTAATTCAGGGTTTGGGATTTTTGGGATAAGACAGAGTTTAGTAGCATTAATACATTTCAGCATTTTTGAAGAGGCAAAAAATTCAGACACAGCTTCATAGATATCATGACCAATAATATGCCAAGAACTCTTGTAGAAACCACTCCCAAAGCCATCTGGACCAGGGCTTTTGTTAATATCAATAGAAAACATAGCAGATTTTACCTCATCATAGGAAATAGGAGCTATAAGTTGCAGTTGTTGATGGATTGATAGAGTATAGCCCTCTTTGAGGATGAACTGAGCTGCTGGTATTCTGTTTAGTTCTGTTACTCGAAGCATTCCTCTATAGAAGGACACATATTCTTGGGTGATATCTTCAGAGTTATTGAGCATATCACCATTTGCATTCTTCAGGTAGTGAATTTTACTTGAGCTCCTTCTCTGCTTCATTGTAGCATGGAAATATCTGGAATTCTGATCACCCAGTTGAACCCATCTCATCTTACTTTTTTGTTTGAGGAAAGATTCCTCATCATGTAGCATCCTCTGGTATAGTAATCTACTCTTCAATTCATTATCTTGCAGAGTGGCATCAAGAGGATTAGAGTTAGCCATGATCTGAGCATTCTCCATTTCAGCCCTTGCCTGCTGTACTCTTACTGAGATCTCTGAGTATTCCCTTCTATTCAGCTTCCTCAAAGCATATCTCACACATTTCATCTTCTGATAGATCACATACATTTTTGTACCCCTATGTTGAGAGGACCAAGCTTGATTGATGATTCTGTGGTAGTCCTGATGGTTGCTCCACATATTAAAATAATGGAAAGGAGGCCTTGCTCTTGGAGTCTTCGCATCAAGTGTGACCAGAATAGGAGAGTGGTCTGAAATTCCCTCTGGTAGGAAAGTGACTGTATAATCTTCAAAGCATTGTATCCACTGATAATTGCCAAAAGCTCTGTCTATTTTTGAATAAATCCTCATCCCATTTTCATGCTTGTTGTTTCATGTGTAATGGCATCCATTCCATCTTAATTCCTGTAGCAAGGCTAAATTAATGCAATCTCTGAAGTCCTGCATCTCTGCATAAGAAGGTGAAGCTCCTCCAATTTTATCATTTACAGTCAGAATACTATTGAAATCACCAGCAATTAACAGTGGTGCATTGCATCCAGCACCTATATTTATCAGAGTATTCCACAAATCTTTCCTTCCTTCTCTATCATTGTAGCCATAGACAAAAACCCACTTGAAATATGATGTTTTTGTCAATGTGTGTAACATCACAAACTACTAATTGAGCAGTTGAGATGTTAATACTGACTGAGTAAATATTAGGATTCCAGAGAACCCAAATCCTCCCCAAATAATGAGCATCATGATTAATGAAAGAAGACCACCCCTGTAACAGACAACTATTGCATTTGTTGAAGTTTCCAGATCTAATTTTTGTCTCCACCAAGCCAACAAGGCCTGCTTTATTCATTTTGCAGAATTGAGAGACCTCATTATGCTTTAGTGGGCTGTTAAGCCCTCTTGTGTTCCATATGATAATGTTATCCATTCCCACATAATGGGATAGGATTTAAAGCATGTGTAACCTCTTCCTCAGGTTCATTAATAGCCTGCTCCTGGAATATATCAAAGGGATTATGATGGATTATACTCTGCTGCTGTGGAAATTTTTGTTGTGTTTTTGATGATGAGGGTACTATTTGCCATTCTGTACTCTTATGCTGCTGCTTCTCAGTTGATGTTACTTGTAACTGAATTTGCTCAAGCTCATCTTCCTGTTGTTTATTCTCATAACTTGTACCTTTATCATGCCGCTTAGGTACCCAAATTTTCTTTCCATGTTTTTTCCTGCAATTTTCTTCGACATACCCATATTGCAGGCAGTGAGAACACTGAGTAGGTTTCCACTCCTAGATTACTTCTTATTCCACCATGGTTCCCCTTTCATTCACAAATATGACCTTATCTGGAAGTTCTTTTCCAATTTTCACTTCAATAAGTACTCTAGCAAAGTTAATACCATTCTTCAACTCTGTATTTTTATCAGCCATCAAAGGAATCCCAACTAAGCTCCCTATCTTACTTAAACCATCTGGACCCCAATATTTCACACCCAGATTTGGGAATTTAACCCAAATAGGCACAGAATCAAGCTCTTCTTTGGAGAAATCTGTATCTTCAGTCCAAGGCCTCATGATCAATGGTTTATTATCAAAATGGTAGATGCTAGATTGGAGAACTTCATCTCTCTGGGCTACAGAGTCAAATCTAACCAATGTAATCCCATTTTTCATCATAGCAATTTTGTTTATCCCAAATTTTCCCCAAATTCTCTTCAGAAAACCAGACATCACAGTGAGTGGTGGTCTTGCCCCCATAACATAACACACTAGTGCTTGATTCCAGTATTCAATCTCAGAATTCATATCCTCAAAATTGATATTCCCAACAGGTTTATCTTCATAAATTTCAGGCTGTATACTCCAATCGAAAACCAGCATTACACAATTTTGATAAATCAAAGTTACTCCAAGCAGAAACATTACCATTCAACGAGGATCTCCGAGCTTCTTCAGCTTCCTGCCTTTCAACTTCCTTCACCCATGACAGTCTTTCTCCAGCGGGAACACTTGCCTTTTCATGAAGTTGCGATAGCCATTGATTCAGCTTATCACGAGCTGAAGCAATTTCTTGGGGAGAGCTGGGTACCTTCACCATCTAGCGCAGCTGAGGCATTCATATCGTTATTCAAATTGCGAACTAATTTCTGAAGATTTGGTTTCTCAGTCGATGCCATCACTGGTGGACTCGAGCTAGGTCGGGTAGTCGGAGCATTGACATCCGACGACAGTGCTGAGCCAATTATTTTGGAAGTTGCGCGCGTGAATCTTCCCATAGCCATAGCCGGAGCTCAGAGCACCGAGAGGGGAAAAACGAGAGCAAACCCCATAGCCAATTACTGTGGATAAATTCTTTTTGCTATATATATATATGTGTGTGTGTGCGTGTGTGTCTTTGATTAGGCCAAGAATATATACTCCATTGATTTCTAAATATAAGCTGTTGTTGAAGTCATAACTTTGACCATATTTTATCATCATACAGTAATACTTTAGTAAAGATTATAACACTATAATCTTGTGATAAATCCAAATAATTTATACTTTGATGGTGATATTTAACAAAGTTTGTTTGTGCAAATGTCATAGTGACTTATACATTTACTTCGAAACAAAGGGAGCAGAAAATTGGATTCAATAAGCTAGATTATTGCTATAATCTAAAACTATTGGTAATTTAAAACTAGCAAGAAATTACAAACTATCATTGACATTACATTTATTTCGAAATAAAGGGAGCAGAAAATTGGATTCAATAATCTAAACTATTGGCAATTTAAAACTAGCATTGAATTACAAATTACACTGAAATGTGTGCATTTTGGTGAATGCATGCTAAGTTATTTTTGGATATTTTATATGGCACACTTCTGTACCTTTTGTATAATGTCTTCTAGAAATGCAGTGGCGGAACCAGAAAATCTTGATAGGGGGGCCAAGCTTACTATAAGAAGTTCAGTTTGGAAAACTTTTAAGAGTTTATATCGTGATTTAAATTTAAAGTTCGTCTTCTATTATACTCCACATGTCTTTCCTCTGGATAAAATATAAGTAAAATTTATAGTTAGAAAATGAATATTTACAAGACTTTTTTATTATTATTTTAGAATACAATTTGTAATTCATTATTTGCAAGATTTGGATACATACTAAATCTAATGAAAATTAGAAATAGGATAAAGGAAAATGAATGGAAATAAAGGAAGGGGAAAAAGTTAAACTTCTCGATTGAAAAGTGTTTATGGATTTTACTAGGACCTCTGCTGGAAAAGAGGAGGGAAACAATAAAAACTCAGATTTTGTGGCATTCTGGTGCGCATTTGGCCTGGGAGGAATGTGCGGGTGTTCTCTCAATTTTCCATTGTCAGTGGCATTACTATTGGATTGTGTTCTTGTCTAGCCTGTTGTAGACGCTAGTACGGCCTTAAGAAGTGACTCTATCTATGAGGTCCAACGTAATAGTGCCAAGTTGTAATTCGCTCCCTTCTAGAGGGTGTCTTGTCCTCTCTTGCTGTATACTTCACCTTTATGTTATGAACCTTAGCGTAGGATCTAGTCACAGGTCTCGATGTAGAAGAATATTTTTTGCGACCTATAGTGAACTGGGAGGCATACTTGTGCTTGACAGAGCCCCCTCTAATGCTACTTTTTGGAGAATATTTCTCCTTTTATACGAGGAATTATTACATGGTTTGGGACCAATGTCGATGGTCGCTCCTCTCACAAACAAGTGGAGCCCACTCCAAATCACCCCAAAAGATATTATAAATATCTTGTTTTGTGAGAGGGGGACCATTGGTCCTGGAGAATACAATAATTTCTCATTTTATAGAGGCTGATAATGATGAAGAAAGAGATCCTCAAGATAGGATCATAATAACATCCTAGAAAATAAGGAAAGAAAATCCTTGATACAGGATCTTAATTATTCAGAATCTTTACTAAATAAATATCCAACTAGTTTAGGAAATAAATAAACCAGTAAACAATATCTTAATTATGTTGCATCTGCTGCTGTTTGCTTCTTTCTCTATATTTCTGCCCATTAAAAGTGTCCACATCACTCTATTATTACATACCTTTTCTTTTCTAAAAAGAAACTTCATTTTCATGGGGACAATGTAATGTTAATCAGCATTGGAAGAAACAAGCTTGTGCTCCTTGTTCTTGTCAACTAAAGACGATGTTAGAGCATGAAAAATTATTGAGATGCGAGTTGTGACCAGTTGAAATTCTGTTGTGGATAAGGACAGCACCAACAGTCCAACACTAATCACTAGCATCATTGACTTTGCCATAGTCATTAATTGTTACTGCTGTTATTGTTTTTTTTTTTTTTTTGGGGGGGGGGGGTGGGTGGGTGGGAATTTTGGCGAGGATTTGTCTCGTTATTTAGTGTATGTTTGGCACGTAACTTTTGGGAGCTTTTGGAGCAGCTTTAGCTTTTGGGGACAATGAAAGCTCTCAAAAGCGTTGTTTGGATGGAGTAGTTTTTGCAAAAGCTCTAGCTTTTGGGAGAAAAGCTACAAATGTGAAAGCTATCAAAGAAAGCTTTCACCTAAAAATTGAAGATAAAGCTTACAGCTACAACTAGTTTGCCAAACATAGCCATAGATTAGTCAAAGTATGTTTTCTGGTCATCAAATGTGGTGTTACAATGTTATCTTCTTTCTGTTTCAGCTCTCGGAGATATCAATGCCGAACTTGCTGGCAGCATGTATATTCTCCTCACAGAACGGTGATACTGTTATGTTCTATAAGAACTCGCAACTCTTAATACTGCTGTGCCTCACATCAGGAATATGCAGGTTGCTATTTATGCTTGTTGTAACTCTGTCTCAGGGTGAATCAACAATACATATACATATTGTTGGTGGTCTAAGTAACATTGGCTTTATTTACCAAGTATTTCATTTATGTTAGACTAGTTTTCTTAAAATCTTGTGTTACAAGCTGTCCCCGTATTCTTTATTTTTATCTCTTCTAATCAAGAAGGACCTTGGAATCAAAGGCAGCCAATGAGGATGTATCACAAATTATTGAACATAGGCTATTTAAAAAGTTAATACATGTGCTATCTTAAAAGTCTTATCTGAACCAAGTTGCTTGTAGTTATTTGTTTGACTTGGTCCTACTGTCCCATGTGCCAATCAGTGGTTTGCGAGGTTGCTACTTTGGAATTGCTAACATGATTCTTGTAAGTTATTTCTCATATTGATCTTGGGTTTTTTTGAAGTTCTATCTACTGTAATTTTGCTGTATCATATTCTTTTTATGTTTAATTGTTAATAATAACTGGTGCTTTGGCTGCATGCTTGCAGATGAAGAATTTGAGAGTGACCTTGTATTCAGCTGTTCTTTTTCAGGTTTGTGTTATAATCAGCTACTGCTTTCATGTTAGTTTAATCATGCAGACCTGATACTCTATGTTAGGGTGTACTTTAATGTAGGATGTGTCTTTTTTCGACACAGAAGCAGTTGGAAATTTGACTAGCAGGCTAGGTTCAGATTGTCAGCGACTATCTCGTGTGATTGGAAATGATCTTCATCTGATTTTCCGCAATGTTCTCCAGGTTGCTCTATACTGAGCATTCTTTGCTTCAAGAATTCTGTGAATGTTTATGCCTTTCTGAGTATATATGTTTGCTCCTTTTACTGCTTTGCAGGGTAGTGGTGCATTGATTAACTTGATGTTGCTGTCACCGCCCCTTGCACTATCATCAGTAGCAATATGCTTTATCCTGTCAGCTATCTATCTAACTTATGGGCCGTAAGCTTTCTTACCTTGCTAACATACTTTTGCCCATCTAAAGTTGATATTTTCTGTTATCTGCAGTTTTAGGAAAAGCGTATAAGAAAACAATTCTGATTGAGTTCAGAGTTATGCAACTTGTCTTGTTGTTTCCCTTTTCCAAGCAATTCCAAAGAAGTAATCAATATCCTATGGTACTACTATTTGTTATTCTTGTTGTTTCCCTTTTCCTTTATTTGCTGTTTAGCTTGGAATTAGCCAAATCTTTTATGCAGTTTAATAATAAATGCATAATACTTGCTCTAGTTTGTGCAGGACCAAAAGTTTTCCCTGCAAGACGGTAGTCAGTAGTGGTCTTATTTCATGCTTATCAAAAAAAGTTATCCTGGGCCTAAGAGTTAATTGGGAATGAAAGAGCTCTTTGTGACATGAATTTTGTTGTTCTTTTATCTGACTCCTCTGACAGAAAAGGAAGATTCGGAGATCCTGATGATGCATATTACTTACCTGTTCTTGTTGCGGCCACACCTACTTTCTTGACCGATTGAGCCAATTCCGTCGTGAAATTATAATAGAGCCAATTCTGTCACGAAATTATATTAGATTAAGAGCAACTAGATCATATGCATTTGTGTCCTCTTTTTCATTTCCATGCAGACCTCTAACTTTCTCCCTTCTTCTCTCACATGCAACACTATAGTATTTGATGGCTTGTTTGTTCAAGTTATGTTTGACTGGGCAGGTATCAAAAGGAAGCTGCAAAAGTCACTCAAGATTTGGAAGCATGTGCAAATGAAGTAAGAAGAAACATATATGCTCTCTCTATATGTCTGTATCATCTATGGTGTGGACGTGCGGTTATCATATGATTTGGTGCCTTAGGTTGCTCATGAAACATATATGCTATCTCTATATGTCTGTATCATTGATTCTCTATGGTGTGGTTATCATTTTATTTGGTGCCTTAGGTTGCTCATGAAACATATAATTTGGTGAGAACCATCCGGGTCTGTGGAACAGAGGAAGAAGAATATGAAAGGTAATATTCTTATTTCTTTCTATCGTACAGGAGTCTGGGATGATGACGTTGACTTACCTCAGTGTGATAACTACAGTAGCAAACTAGCAACTTCAGACGTATGTTTGACTGAATAACTGATACGTTTATGATGTTTCAGGTACAGGAATTTACTGACCAAGTTGACCTCTGTAAATATGCGAGAAAGTATGGCATTTGGATTCTGGAATCTGAGTTTCAGTACCCTGTATCGCTCCACTCAGGTTGGCCCACTTTTAGCACCATACATCTTGATAGCTGTTTTCTGCATTATTACTGTATGCTTGAGGAACAGCTATTGGACTTCCTGCTAAATATGTTTATGCTCATGAGGTACAGATGTGGAAGTCTATATACCACCTTCATGCTCTCAAGCTCATTAATTTATTGTTCCATGTCTTGTTTCCTAATGTGGATTGAATTCTGCTGAGGTGGTTTCTTGAGCACTCATTAAATTTGGCCAAGCTGAATATTGCATAATTGTTTATAACCACTTATTTATTTCTTTATTTTTAAATATAATGGACACATTGTTAAAGTAAACAATTTATTGTTCTATACACACGAGCGAGCAAGAGTTTGGTATTGCGTTCTTAAGGGTTCCTCAAGACATCAAATTGAGTATGATGACCATCATCTCTAACCATGAACGTAAATTAAGCTACTTGTGAACAAAACATCCAGGAGCTGGTGTAGGAAGGATAAGAAGCATGATTACCTGGTAGAAACGATATATGAAGGTTCGTAGCAGTTGTTTGGATTTTTGTTTTCTATTGTTATGATTTGTTAGCGCATCCAAAAAGTCTCTCAAAGCGATATTTGCTTTTAAAAGGTAGATTCAGAAGGGAACTATTAGAGCCATTTCCTCACCTAGCTGTTTTTGGGCACTGAGCTACCACACTCTAGCCCCCTTTTCGTCCTAAGGTCTATGCACAAGTAAGGTGATCTTTCCTCTCCTCTTCAACCCTAAACAAAGGAAACCTCTCTTGACTATCTCTGGATCCTAGTTAGAAACAAATACTGTACAGCCAAACTAAACCACAATATTGGATGGGGGTGATATGCCTTACCACAGAGAGCAATAAGCAACTCTCCAGCTTACAAACTCGCTCAAGTACAGGATTGGTTGTTTTATTGTGTATTGCTAAACTACGTTTGTCAACTTCATCTACTGAATCAACTATCAATACTGTAACCAAATCTCAAGTTTGTCATGAGGATGGGCACTGTTTAGTGGTCATTTTAATGCTAATATCTTGATTGTTTTTGGTAGTTGGAGAAAGTGCAATTGTATTTCGTCTCACTCACTATAACTTCAGCCCAAAATTCGTTAGGCATATTCTTGCTCTTCAACATTGACCTTGTCATATTCAAGATCGTCCTATTCTTCCTCTCGGGTACACCAATTTGTTGAAGTGAGCCCGGTATTGTTAAAAAACAACAAATACCATGCCACTCACAAAAAGCTTTGAACTCCTTGGAAGTGAATTCCACTCCTGTCAGTTGTTAAGGCTTTTATCTCATACCCACTCTCCTTTTCAACAAGAGCTTTAAATCTCTTTAAAGAACCAGATGCATCAGGTTTGTTCTTCAAGAAGCAAAGTCTAGGTCTTTCAGATGTAATCATCAATAAACTACGAAAAATAAGATTTTTCATCCATTGATGGAGGATTGATAGGTTCACACACATCTCATGCATGAGCTCAAGAGGCTTTGTAGTTCTTGAGATTGACTTCTTCGGATAGCTTTTTCTCAAATGCTTCCCTAATAGGCAAGCTTCACATAATTGATCGGAGTGATCAATTACTGGAATATCCTTCACCATCTTCTTCCTCATAGCGCTTTCAAACTTTCAAACTTTAAGTGGCAAAACCTCATATGCCAAATCTATGATGAATCTTCCACGCAAGTCTCGAGCAAACCAATTCCACAGTTTTCATGACTAGCTTAAACATGCAATTCTTCGTCATGGTAACCTTTGCAAGAAGGTCACTGTTACGATCTTCAACCGAAGAACACTCTCTTTCATAATAATTTTGCAGCCATTCTCCATAAGCTGCCCAATGCTCACAATATTGCTCTTTAATTTAGGAATGTAATATACGTCATAAAACGGTTTATGTTCTTCATTTTTTGCTTCAAATAATACGATTCCTTTGCTTTGAATCTCTATCTTCATGTCGTCGAGTCATACATTGCCTGTAACATTGTTGTTCAACTCTACAAGTTTGCTTTTATCACCTGATTGCTAGCTCCATTATCAAGATACAATGTGTTCTGTCCTATTTCTTCCTTAAAAGAAAGAAATAAGGTTAGCTCCTCGACATCCTCAACATGTTTCACGAGCTTTGTTTCTTCATTAACTCCAATGGCTTGACATTGCCAAGAGTAAGTGGCCATGTTTGCCACAAGAATAATATTCTATTTGAGAATTATCATTTCTCCTTTCATTGCATCTTTCATAGTTTCCTCTTCTTCTGGCTCTTCCACAACCTCTTTGAAAACCTTGGATTTTTTTTTCCACTGTAGAAGTTGTGATCACCTCTCCATTGAACACGTCCACGACCAACACCGCGACCTTTTCCACAGTGTTGAGCACCACCCCTTCTAGAAAAATCTTCTTTTGACTTGATGGACGTACTTGCCAATAATGCTTGCCCATCTTGTTCTTGTTTGCCACGATTGAGTCTCATTTCGTGGGCTCGTAAGGATCCAATTCATTAACGTACATGTTTTCTAAGTCCTTGAATTCCTCAATGGCCAGTACTATAGTATTGAAATCCTTTTGAAGAAAGCGTAAAATCATTCGAATCACCCGAGTATCTTTTATGTCTCTTCATTTGATTTACCACTGATAACTTTCTAGTGGTATAATCTACTACACTTTCATTCCCTTCCATCGAGAATGATTCAAACTCAACCCTTAGAGTTTGAAGTTGTACCTTCTTTACTCTATCAACCCCTATCTTGGAGTTTTGGAGTATTTCTGATAGGCCCACAAGTGCACGGGTATATCGTCGTAATAAAATAAGATTGTCTCCATAGGGAATTAATTACTTCAACTACCGATTTAACCTAGATTTTACACAAGCTAAGCTGAAACAATTGATTGTGGTTGAGAATAATTAATAAGTAAAACTAAAGCTAAGAGAAATCAACTAGAGTTCAAGCAAACAAGATTTGGATAATGACGGAGGGGATTAGAGTTAGGTTTTACCCACTTACAACGTTTCAATGCGATAGATGATAAACTAGTGTGCAATTAAATGAGATAATGCAAAGAGGCACCCAATCAACTAGCAACCAAGGGCCTCTCTCAAGGTCACCAAGACCTAATCTCCCCTAACAACCTACTTTTGTGGTGTTAAAGTCAATTAAACCCGTTAAGAATCATTTGGCATAAAACCCCCAATAAGAGCCAACCTACTTTCGTTGTTAAGTCACCTTGTTTGAACTTTGCAACCCCGACAATCAACTCTCTCCTCTCGGGGTTTAAGCTAATTGCACAATAAATTACCCAAACTCTCACATAGGCATTTCATCAAACACATGGAGTGCACAAAACCAAATATGCACCAAGCTCAGTTAATCACAACTATATCACATCATCTAAACATCAAGACGTCATAAATGGGCTAATCCCAATTCTAGTAAGAGAAACTAGCCACTAATCATCACGAAAATAACATCAACTAACATTAATTGAAATGAGTTTAACATTAAAAAGTATGAGAGATTAACAATTCGAAGCTAAAAGAGAGAAAAGAGAAGCTTACAACCAATGTTTGTCAATAATCTTCTCCAAACTAACTAGGATTAACCTAAATTTAACAAAGTATTAAATGTGTTCTAGAGAGAGAAAGAGACCTAAAAACCTAGAAAAAGTGGGCTTAGAAAAGCTCCTCCCAAAGAGAACCCTGTAAAGCCACTTTAACCGGCCTGATACACGGTCCATGAGGTGGTACACGGGCCGTGTATCGACCCGTGTAAAACGCCCCTGGCCGCGTTGATCTGCTGCTTGAATGGAGTGATACACGGTCCACAGGGGTATACACGGACCGTGTATAGCACCGTGTATCCTCCTTTTTGGCCGATTCCTCCAACATTCACTTGCTCAACTATTCGCCTCTTCGTGTCCTTAAATATTTAACTCCTCATGTCCTCAGGCTTCGATCAAGTCTCTCATTAACATCATTATTGCACCTATAATGCACAAACAAGAGCAGGATACCCCAAAAGCGTAAAGAGGAACAAACGGAAGGAAAAGGAAGCGAAAAGAGGAGTGGAAACAACGAATCAAAGCAAGATGGAGTATGATTTCAACAAAAATAATCGTGAGATATCCACTTTATCAACTCCCCCATGCTTACCTCTTACTTGTCCTCAAGCAAGATATCCATGAAACACAAGAACGATGAGACCAATTAGGTGGGGAGATCGCCCTCTCAAAAGTGATTGCATGGTGGAAGTCAAGTGAACACATTTCAAGGGAACCATGGAGGAACAAGACAACATAAATCAAGATGGATTTCGGTTTCAAGCAAGCACACAAAACCGGTAGACAATCTAACAAAAATCATGACAAAAAGCAGCAAGAGACCCCCTAATCTAGACACACAAAGTCAAAGGTACTTACCCATTATAAAAGAATTACTCAAATGTAGGCCTCACTTTAGGAGTGTAACTCTCAACTCTCATATGTTTGGGATAAATCGATATAACACTCAAGACTCGATCTAAAAGCGGGGTCTACCATAAGCTTGCCCTTATTCTAACTCGCCATCGCTTGGGACAATAACTCACGTAAGGATCAAGAAACTTTAGAGGTTGTAATGCGGGTTGGGGTAAAGGTAGGATGTTGCATTTGGAATGTGGAGTAGGAGCAAAAAGACTATTGGAGTTAGAAACACGCTCTCAAATCCTTGCAAACTACCAAAGATCATCAATAAAATACACCAAACCAACAAGGGAGGAGAAAGGGTGCAGATGATGAATGATTTGATAATACCACTCCTTTTCCCCCTCAAAGTGAACAAACAACCTTTATTCGTTTCTCTCTTCCTTTTTTTTTTTTTTNTTTTTTTTTGTTTTCTTCTTCATTTCTACATTTCTCAACAATCACCTCCGTATAACCAAATGATGCCTCAATCCTTTCCTAACATGAGTGAGTTAAGGGCGGTCTTGAGAAGAAACCGGGTAAGTTCTAGAGATCACCCACCATTAGAGAGTTAAAATACACATGGTAGAGAAGTGAAGTCGAAGTCAATGAATCGATCAAGTAGGCTCAAGAACTTACTGGGTAAATTTTTGCCTAGAGTTCAAGTCTCTCTATCCTAAGGGAGAAGTAACACATGTCAAAGTGTATCTCAGGCGGGGTGTCTACATACTCAAGTCAATTATCTTAGTTAAGGTTAAACTAAGGTAAGGCACTTGCAATGAAACACAAGACCACAAGAAAATCCATTTTGAAAACATTTCATTCCTCAACATGGTTTATCCAATCAAATGGACACTTGACGCTATCATACAATCATCGATTCATCACAAAAGGTTCATTTCTGCCCTATTTTTTTCCACATTTCAAATTTTCAATTTTTTTTGGCTTTTTCAATTTCGAATGCAACGTAGATGGTGTGCAAATGACCTAACATGCTTAATGCAACTAAATGACATATATACAAGGATGGACATGCGGCTACTCTATATGCCTAGGATGCAATCTACATGAGTGCTGTATGCATGGTGTGAACTAAACAATCCATCAAACCTTCGATCGTCAACTATCACCATCCAAAGAAACCATCAAGCATGAGAGTTGATAGTTACACTCCTAAAGTGAGGCCTACATTTGAGTAATTCTTTACTAACAGGGAAGTACCATTGATTTTGTGTGTCTAGATTGGGGGTCTCTTGATGCTTCTTGTCATGATTTTGGTTAGGTTGGCTAGCGGTTTTGTGTGCTTGCTTGGAACCGAAATCCATCTTGATTTATGTTGTCTTGTTCCTCCATGGTTTCCTTGAAATGTGTTCACTTTCATCATGCAATCACTTTTGAGAGGGCGATCTCCCGCCTAATTGGTCTCATTGTTCTTGTGTTTCATGGATATCTTGCTTGAGGACAAGCAAGAGGTAAGCATGGGGGAGTTGATAAAGTGGATATTTAACGATTATTTGTGTTGAAATCATTACCCTATCTTGCTTTGACTCGCTGTTTATACTCTTTTCGCTTCCTTTTCCCTCTTTTTGTTCCTTTTTACGTTTTTGGGGTATCTTGCTCTTATTTGTGCAGTTTAGGTGCAATAATGATGTTAACGAGAGACTTGATCGAGGCCTAAGGACTTGGAGGAGTTCAGAATTGAAGGACACGAAGAGGCGAAGAGTTGAGCAAGTGAATGATGGAGGAATCGGTCAAAAAGGAGGATACACGGTCCTATACACGGTCCATGTATACCCCTGTGGACCGTGTATCACTCCATTTCAGCGGCAGATCAGTGCGGCCAGGGGCGTGGATCGTGTATCACTCCATTCTAGCAGCACATCAGCGCGGCTAGGGGCGTTTTACACGGTTCGATACACGGCCCGTGTACCACCTCATGGACCGTGTATCAGGCCCGGTTAAAAAAGCCACTTTTAGGGTTCTTTTTGGGAGGATTTTTTCTAAGCCCACTTTTTCTAGGTTTTTAGGTCTCTTCCTCTCTCTAGAACACATTTAATGCTTTGTTAAATTTAGGGTAATCCTACTTAGTTTGGAGAAGATTATTGACAAATATTGGTGGTAAGCTTCTCTTTTCTCTCTTTTAGCTTCGAATTGTTAATCTCTCATACTTTTTAATGGTGAACTCATTTCAATTAATGTTAGTTGATGTTATTTTCATGATGATTAGTGGCTAGTTTCTCTCATTAGAGTTGGGTTTAACCCATTTATGATGTCTTGATGTTTAGATGATATGATTTAGTTGTGATTAATTGATCTTGGTGCATATTTGGTTTTGTGCACTCCATGTGTTTCATGAAATGGCTAAGTGAGAGCTTGGGTAATTTATTGTGCAATTAGCTTAAACCCCGAGAGGGGAGAGTTGATTGTCGGGGTTACAAAGTTCAAACAAGGTGACTTAACTACGAAAGTAGGTTGGTCTAATTGGGGGTTTTATGCCAAATGATTCTTAATGGGTTTAATTGACTTTAACACCACGAAAGTAGGTTGTTAGGGGAGATTAGGCACTTCCTTGGTGACCTTGAGAGAAGCCCCTGGTTACTAGTTGATTGGGTGGCTCTTTGCATTATCTCATTTAATTGCACACTTGTTTATCATCTATCGCACACTTGTTTTCTATCGCATTGAAACGTTGTAAGCGGGTGAAATCTAACTCTAATCCCCTCCATCATTATCCAAATCTTGTTTGCTTGAACTCTAGTTGATTTCTCTTAGCTTTAGTTTTACTTGTTAATTATCCTCAACCACAACCAATTGTTTCGGCTTAGCTTGTGTAAAATCTAGGTTAAATCGGTGCTTGAAGTAACTAATTCCTTGTGGAGACGATGTTATTTTATTACGATGATATACCCGTAGAGAAATCAACTAGAGTTCAAGCAAACAAGATTTTGATAATGACGGAGGGGATTAGAGTTAGGTTTCACCCACTTACAACGTTTCAATGCGATAGATGATAAACAAGTGTGCAATTAAATAAGTTAATGCAAAGAGGCACCCAATCAACTAGTAACCAGGGCTTCTCTCAAGGTCACCAAGGAAGTGCCTAATGGGCTAATCCCAAATCTAATGAGAGAAACTAGCCACTAATCATCATGAAAATAACATTAATTGAAATGAGTTCAACATTAAAAAGTATGAGAGATTAACAATTCGAAGCTAAAAGAGAAGCTTACAACCAATGTTTTTCATTAATCTTCTCCAAACTAACTAGGATTAACCTAAATTTAACAAAGCATTAAATGTGTTCTAGAGAGAGAAAGAGACCTAAAAACCAAGAAAAAGTGGGCTTAGAAAAGCTCCTCCCAAAAAGAGCCCCAAAAGTGGCTTTTGCAGCCACTTTAACCGGGCGTGATACACGGTCCATGAGGTGGTACACGGGCCATGTATCGACCCGTGTAAAACGCCCCTGGCCGCGCTAATCTGCTGCTGGAATGGAGTGATACACGGTCCGCAGGGGGTATACACGTATCATGTATAGGACCGTGTATTCTCCTTTTTGGCCGATTCCTCCATCGTTCACTTGCTCAACTCTTCGCCTCTTCGAGTCCTTCAATTCTTCACTCCTTTATGTCCTTAGGCCTCGATCAAGTCTCTCGTTAACATCATTATTGCACCTAAAATGTACAAACAAGAGCAAGATACCCCAAAAGCGTAAAGAGGAACAAAAGGAGGGAAAAGGAAGCGAAAAGAGGAGTAGAAAAGCGAATCAAAGCAAGATGGGGTATTGATTTCAACACAAATAATCGTTAAATATCCACTTTATCAATTTCCCATCCTTCCTTTGATGTGATCTCATTTGCTATTTTTACGAACATATCATTGTCCAATTCTCGATGAACGATCGTAAGTGCACGCTGTTTTTTTTTCCCCTCTCTTTTTGAATGGCTTCTTTTTGGTCTGTATACAAAGTTGCCTTCTCAACAGGTTCTGTGAACCCTGTTTTGACCACATCCCAAACTTCTTGAGATCTCAGAATGGCCTGCCTTCATTCTGATTGACCAACTTTCATAATTGGTCTTGGTAAGCTGTGGGTATCGAAATGTTAGAGAACCCCCCTTTGATGCCATATTTACGAGTGGAATAATCCTGCTTTCGAGGAATTGTTTCATGAAAAGCAAAGTTGGATAGAAAAACATAGTCCTGAATTTTAATGGACACAGGATCTTCTAAGTTTATGGGGAGATGTGAAAATTGAATATGCTCAAGAAACTCGTAGTTAATTAAAGAACTATATTATCATAGTAAAAGTTATTTTTTAATTTGCTTCTAGCTTAGACTTTGCATATAGTGAGGATGTTCACATTTTGTGAATGTTATATAGAAATATTGTGAAGAAAAATTAAAGCCTGTTATGTAATATTGCCCCACTTGACAGATCTTGGCTGTGCTATTTGGGGGAATGTCCATTTTTGCTGGTCGTTTATCGCCTGAACAGCTTACAAAGTATATTCTCTACTGTGAATGGTTGATTTATGCAACTTGGCGGCTGGTAGACAATTGTACCTCCCTGTTACAGTCTGTTGGAGCAAGTGAGAGGCTATTTCAGATGATTGATCTCTTACCCAGCAGCCAGTTCTCATTCAAAGGTTGGTGCTACGTTAGATCCTAGTTGGAAGATCTTTCATATGCCTTTGAGTGTATTTTCATCGGTATCCTTCCCACATACAGGAGTGAAATTACAACAACTACGTGGGGATATTGAGTTTCTGAATGTCTCATTTCTTTATCCAACAAGGGAGGTACTATTTTCTTTTCTCTTTTTCCTTCTTCCATTATGTCAGAACTCACAAGACTGTGAAAATGTGAACCTATTCCCTCTTTCTTGCCCCAGCTTACCTGTCCTAATTCCAAATGTCTCCACCTAGTCGTGTTGATTTTTTTTCTTGTCATGTTGGGAGAAGAGGACTATTTTTTCTTTTTATATATATATATATTTTTTTTTATAATAAGAATTAGTTAATTCATTAATTGAAAGCCATACTACATTTGCAATGAACATCAAATTCAATCGAATACAAGTCTAATGAATTTTTTTATAAAAAAATCTCTATCCTAAGAAAACTAATTTCTAATTACTCTACATACTTTCCATCATATCACTTGCTCATAATATAGCCTTCTGCAAGGGGTCCATTACAGCGGCAAAGTTTTCAAAAGGTTGAGATCTATTTCAGGAGATCTAAGATGAAAATCTGACATCCACTGCGGATCTATACAGAAACCATAACCGAATCAACCCAAAACAATTCTCTAATAAACTAGAGATCTCGAACTCACACAAAAAGAGACAAAATAACCCAATTACTTCGACTAACTGATCTCTTCTGAGTTAGAGGATTAGTATGTTTACAAAAACAGGTGTTTCCGATGGTTCTTGAAGCTTGACATCATTGGATATATAACCTTGTTTAGTTGAATCCGATTCAATGATGATTTTCCATTCTAAATGTTCTGATTCTCACAGGCCTTGGTTCTGGAGCATGTGAACATGTCTATAGGGGCTAAAGAGGTCATTGCAATTGTGAGATTTTCTCCAACTCTTTCCTTCTAGAGAAGCTTATGTTACTGTTTCCCTCCCCTCTTTCTGGTCTAATATATTGCTGAAAATTGATGATTTTGTTCTTTTTCCCTCAGGTTGGTCCTAGTGGCTCTGGTAAGAGCACATTAGTCAAGCTCTTGCTACGGTTGTTTGAAACAACGGAGGGTGAGGTAAACTGCATGTGTTCTTGCATACACTTAAGATCCCAACAAACGTTTTACAAAAGAAACTCAATAAATAACCCTACAGCCTCCAACTAAAGAAGAGTGACGTTTTTGGGCATTGGTTTCTTTTTTGGAACTTAAGGAAATGCATAAATTTGTTGAATTTATGGGTCGCGAAATCTTATCGGTTAATTAAGCTATCTTCAAATAAAGGTGATAAAACTGTGAACAAACTATAAATGTTCTATCACTACATAAGGAAAAATTGACATTCTTTTCTGGATGACCTGACATAGTAGTGAACTGGCGATGGCTTTTTTCTATTGGACGGTGTGAGTAAAACATAAACAAAAGGAAGGAAAGACAAGCAAGGTCCTAGTTGGCTTGTGCATGCACATGAACAAAGGTGTTGGATGGCTGGGCTGGCAGTGAGTCCACATTGCATATCTTCTTGAGGTTGGGTGTAGCGTGGATTCTCTAGAGTAGGCTGTTTGGTGTTGTTGGGAGTCTGGGGTATGTCTGGCTACTGTTAAGAAGTTCTTGCAAAAGTCCTTTGTGGGTTTTGGGACGTGGAAGGAGAAGAGGCTGCTTTGGTGTAAATGTGTAATGCTATTTTGTGTTATGGACCTATGGTGCATCTAGCTGGAATGCATGGATCTTTGTGGTGACAAAATTCATCTAGCTGGAATGCATGTATAAATTTATCCTGGGTTATTTGATATCTTGAGACACTATGTCAATCATTAAATTACAGTGGTTTTATTTGCTTGAAAATTTGTTTGGACAGTACACTTTACTACATTTATCCAAAAACGGTTTCAAATATGTGGGTGATATAAAAGAATAATTTCCATTGATCTGATTCCTAGCCTGCTTGAAAGAATAAGACTAGTTAAAAGGTGGAATCTAAACAAACGCACAAGATAACGAGAGACTCAAATTAAGAAACAGAGCAATATGACATGACTGAAAGAATTCAGGGAGAAGGATTAGAGTATATGGTTGATCTGGTTCTAGTAGTTTCCAACACTGATCTGAATGAAATGTTTATGCTTGCATATTGTTCCACCAAATGGTCATAAGTAATTCTTTGCTGCAGATTTTGGTCGATGGTCATCCTCTGAAGGATTTGGACATCACGTGGCTCAGAGGAGAAATTGGATATGTGGGGCAGGTTAGAGTGAGCATATTACCAGATTGTTTGGGTTGGCTATTTCTTTATTTGACAACTTGCTGTTGTGAACAGGAACCTCATCTGTTTCATATGGATGTAAAGTCAAACATTACTTATGGTTGTCACAAAGAGATCAAGTGGAGAGATGTGGAATGGGCGGCGAAAACAGCACATGCTCATGACTTCATTCAATCTCTTCCGCAGGGTTATGATACCCTTGTTGACGATGATCTGCTTAGTGGAGGTCAAAAGCAGCGTATTGCTATTGCTCGAGCCATTCTTAGAAATCCTGCGATTCTGATCCTTGATGAACCCACAAGTGCTCTTGATGCAGAAAGTGAACATTACATAAATGTAAGTGCCTTTCCTTTTACTTTTAATAAATCATCACAGTTAAAAGCTGGAGTACAGTGTGTTAGTTTAAACTTTACTAGATGCTTACAGAAAGTTTAAATTTGCTGTTTAATCAAGAATTAGAAATTAAAGACTCGTAATTGAGGGTATGCTAAATGTTGTCTCACATAATTTTGAATTGAGATTCTTCAGAATACCGGTATCCAATTGTATGTTGCTTCTCTTCAACAGAATATGGGACTACTTTCATCTCTTTGTTCTCAGGGCGTCAGGCCCTTGGAGTACCCTGCTGAAATAAGTCAAGTCAAATATAATTTGCTGTAATCTGAATCTGTGATTTCATTCAATGAGACCTTGATTAGTGCTCATGGAATGTGAAATGAGTATTACATAGTAGCTATCTTTGCCTAGCTACTAGAGCATCCCTTTCATTTGAGCTGTTATGGGATAGAGCGACTTATTTGGCCTCTCTTTGGTCTAGGGCTGCAGGTGCTTTTAGGGGTAACTCTGTTACTGAGGTCCAAAGGAATTGGTCCAATTTTTAATCTCATTCTATAGGGGGGATGCCTTGTCCTCCTGTGCTGTACTTATTCTTACTCAGTAATATAATGCTTTTTTCATATCTTAAAAAACTATCTTTGGCTAGCTTTCATATCTATGTAGAAAAATAGTTCTTGGCTTTTTAATTTGAATTGAATAAAGGTTGATTGATATGGGTCAGTACTCCATCTTTTTGTTCCCTTGCTTATGTCCAATATAGGCAAACCCTCATCTTGTTGAAATTTATCTTCTCCTTTAAGGTTTTTGTATAGTTGGGTGTTGGGGCTTCATTGTAGCATTTGTCTTCTTGATTGTGGACATAGATATACAATCAATATGTAAATGGTGCTCTCAAGAGCACCTAGCTCTAGGTGCTCCCTATGAATCTGGGTTTAACTCTTGTGAATCTGTACTATATGAAAATTACATATGAATCTCTGGTAATATTTTATGAATCTATGATGATTTTTTTTTTCACTTTTTTAAAAAAAAATTCAGAAAATAAATAGTCATGAACTTACGTTTATGAATCTGAGATTACATTGTTATGAATCTATAGTCAAAATTAACAATGTTTTTTTTCTTTTTTTTTTGTCAAAAATAAAAAATTTTGATAAATTTTTTTAAGT
>BSSO01001420.1:0-23785 GCA_030267885.1 Mesembryanthemum crystallinum
ACAAAAATGAATCCAAAACCATGTGTAAACAGAAATTGCTAGCATATTTATTTTTAGCTCATTTATTTTTCTGTACTTTAGTATATTTGTTATGGAACATTTTTAATCTTATAAAGGGTTAGATTTTAACTTATGAATCTTGAATTTATGATGAACTATCAGATAGTATTATGTATGAACTATTGGATAATATTTTATGTACCTTCTGTATATGATTTATGAACTACCACAGGTGCAGGCAGTGTTGCCCACACCCAGGTCTAGGCAAGTATCGGGGGTATAGCCCATTCAACAGCTGGCCTGGTCCCTGCGATGGGCTGGGCCGGTGGGGCCAGTGGGGCCAGCTTAGCAGTTGTTTAAAATTAATAAATTTTATTGTAGTAGATGAGTATTTTTAATTGATGTGTTTAAAGACAAGATCGTGTTATTTGGGGAGTTTTACGTTGTGTGTTTCAAGTCGGTTTTGATTTGGACGCTTGAAATATTTGTAGGTAGCAGGTCTACCCATACAACAAATAACAACTTCATCTTCCATTTTAAAACAAAAAAAAAAAAAAAGAAAAGAAAATACAACAGGTTAGCATCTAGCCACCGACACTTCACTTAAATTATTAATCATCACATTCTCTCTCCCCTAAAATATTATACTACTTGATGATACAAATACAACGACGGCAGATTTATACGGAGTAATATTACTATAAATAAAGGAATAAATACAGTTGGCCCTATAACATAATTCCTTGACATATTCTTTCTCTGGAACACTTTTAAATTTCTTTGGCATAATATTTGTACCGACCAAACTTTACTTGAAGGTGAAGGCTAAACCCTTGCAATTTTTTACCTAGTACAGTTCTGATTTACTAAGATTAGCCTTTTATTACTGGGTTTGTTGAGGTTTTCCTCTCTCTAGTTCTGCATTGAAATTCATTGTTGTACTACTATGTTCTTTGCTGATTTAGGGTTATGGAGAGAAAAAACAGACGCAAACGAAGCCAAGGCCGAGCCCGAAAGGATTCTCTGAACCAATGTGATTTATTTCCATGGGTGATACCAAAGAAAAAAAGGACCACAACTCACAGGCTTGGGACGAAAAATCAGGTTGATTTAGACTTAAAATCTTTCCGATTAGAGGATAAACCTACCAAGAAAGAAAAGAGATTATATGAAGAAGAAACATCGTCAAGTATCACTTCTTCGTCACTGTTGATGGACTCTTCAACTCCGGTGTCTCCATTCGTGATTCCAGGACCAATCCCGAGTTATGGAAGTCTATGCATGGATGAGAGTGTTATTGTAAATTTTTTTGATGATATACCGATGTTTTAGGATTTATGTACGTCTTTAGCTTATCTCTAATTTGAAACAAAATTAAAGATTATTCTTTCTATTTCCCTTCCCCTTTCTAAATGTTTAGTTGTAAATTAGTAATCAACTAATCATACAAGTGAATTCATTAGAATTTAGAACTGTGGAAAACTAACTAAGATAAATTGAAATATGTACTCAACCAAGGAATTGCGATCTCTAAAGTTAATTCAAAACTCTTTTTTGTTCGAAACTCTTTTTGTTCAAATAAAGTACGCACACTTTTTTCTTTTTTGGTGGGGGGAGGGGGTTTATCCGTTTATATGAGGCACAAAGTCCAATAGGAATCGTATTTCAATCTCACACTTGGAAACAACACTCCTAACCACTAGAGCACACTAGATTATCAATTAAGATAGTTACATTTGTAACTCATCCATCGCCTCAAAGATTGCATTTAGAAGGACACAATCAAGCAGGAATGATATATCTTTCTTTAGAAGTAAAGGGAGGAACAAGAAAAGAACAATAATCGATACCAAGCCCATACCCATTGACAAGGTTTCTAGAAGTAAGTGGAGTAAAACAAAAGGGGGAAAATCAATGAAGAAGTCCAAACTCGGTGAAAAATATGTGATGATGTTGTAAAAACTCAATCGGAAAAGTGTGATGATGCACACAAAATATACGTCCAAGAAAAATTATAATAGTAGTACAAAACAGAGGCACAACACTATAACATTCACTGGCCCCCAAAGTCAACCTCCCGCCCAAGAAAATTACAAATCGTTTCCCTCCATTAACCTCCCTCATTCCCATCCCCCAATGGAGAAGAAGTGAAAATTAAGATCACATACAAGTGATACAAAGAACATCAAAATCAGAGGAAAAGAAAAAAAATTAAAAATTTAGTTAGCTACATATAAGAAGGCAACAAATAAAATCAGATAGGGTTGTAGTAATACCCAGCGGGTGGCGGCATCATCCCATTCACGGGCGGCATTCCATATGGCATCATGGGTGCAGCGGCAGGCATCATCGGATTAGCTCCCGGAGCATAATATCCGGCCCCACCGATCCTAGACAAACTAGATTGGCCCTGCATTCCATTATTTGCATATTGTTGCCATACAACCTGCTCTTGTGTAAGCATGTGCTGTTTCTTCTCCATGTCAGCCATCTGTACATATGCCGGGGGTGGAACGAACAACGAAGCGGCAAACGGGTCTCCTCCCACGGTCTGGACGGAGCCATCGGGAGCGGGGAGCGCCAAGACAGGAGTCGCACTCTTTGCGGGCAAGGCTACACTACTGGCGCTTCCACTCATCTGGGTAGCGCTCACATGTTGCCTCACCACGCCTTGATCATACATGCCATTCAAAAGTAAGGGATCGAGACCGCCACCCATCGTGGCCTTCTGTTTCGACAGGTGGCTAGCGGTTTCCACCAGTGCTAGCTCCCAATCTGCCTTACCGGCTTCTGCAGCCGGGGTTTGCCAAGCAGAGGTTACTTCTTGTTTGCCGTCTGATGGGAATGCTTGCCATGATCCATTTGCGTCATCAGCCGGTCCAGCAAATAGTGCTAAAGCGAATTTATTACCCTGAGAATCGGCAGTTTCTCCTTCTTCCCTCAGATCCAACAAGTCCCCAGTTTCCTGCTTTGGTTCAGGTTTAGGCTCGGGTTCTGGTGGGGGTGGAGGAGTGTAAGTCTCGGGTGCAGGGAGCGCTTTTACTTCATTCATATCTTGCACTGGTTCCTCCTCTTTGGGTTCGGGTTCAGGCTCAGGTTTTTTCTCTGGGCTCTTCGGCCTCTTCGTTCTGTCCCTCACAAACTCCTCCAAAGTCTCAAGGAGTTTATCAGTTATCCTCTGCACTTCAGGGAACTCTGACGACCTGGCTACACCCGTGTCCTTGCACCAGTTATAAAACCCCACAAGCTCATCAATCTGCTTCGCAACGCTCGCATAAGCATCGAAAGCCTTGACGCAATCGGCATTCTCCATATCGAAGAACTTGTCCAACAGAACAGCTAGAACTTCACAGATATCAGCATACAGCTTGAAACTCTCTCTCATAATTGGGTACAACGCGATGAGTATCATCCTGCTGTTCTTTGCCAACCCAGTGGGCCGGCAAGCCAAGAATCGATCCAAGAGCCTCTGAAGATGACCCATCTTCAAAAAAATCCTCTCAGTCTTCCACTCCCTCAATGGGGTGATGGCTTTGTCGTCCTCCCGCCCATTCGCATCATTAACATCCCCGGATGACCTCGACCTCCTCATCCTAGGCTCATCCTTGAACTCCCCGTAATCATAATCAAACCGACTCGGTGGGGAGCGAAACCGCTCCTCCCTCGGCTCGTACCTCACAAGCTCACCACCATGGCCACTACCTCCACCAGCAGCACCCTCCTTACCCCCTTGCTTCCTCTCAAACAACATCAGCTCGAGCCTCTGATCCAGATACAGAGCATAGGTCCTCACGAAAGCAGAATGGTCCCACGAATTCGAGTGTGCCTCGTCTTTAAAGTCCGACATATTCAACAACCTCGTACCCCTCCTAGTTGCATACAAGATCTCTTGCTGAAATACAGGGTCCCCATCATTCATCAGTCTATGGACAAGCATCAATGCCTTCAAAGCCACAACCCAATCCCTCGTCTTCCCCAGCCTCCTCGAGACTGCTGTTATACAAGCATTGACATACATACGGTTGTAAGACGTAAAAGTGAGGATTCTCCTTATGTATTTCTCATCGGCGGGATCGTCATCGTGGCTAGTGGCCTTGACAATGGCCACTTCAAGCTCAGGGGCCATGTCACTCGATACCTTAGCTAAACCAATACTTGTTTGATCTTTCAGTTGCCCCACAGCTTTCCTAATACTCGGAGCCATTTTCTCTCTCTCTTCTCAACCCAAATTCTCCTCTTTCAATGATATACCTAATTGATCAAACAACACTAGTCAAATTCAATGAACTGATGACTTTACAATTGACGAGATCAAGTCAATCAAAGCATAGATTAATTGTATCTGTGGATCATAATATCCAATTGATGCTATTACATTGAATATGATGCTAACAACTAAACCATTTCTGCTCGTTTTCCTCACTCTATTTATCTAGGGTTCATTCTGATAATCCGATTTGATATCGTCCCAAAATCACACCTTTGTCATTCCAATTATACCCAATTAAGCATATGACCAATTTAATGAGCTGATTAACCATGATCGACGAAATCAATTCAATCAACGCAAAGATTAATCCCAATTAGTTCAATAAAAATGCAACTGGTTCCATTAAATTGCCATTTATAGCTAAAAATGGACTCCCTAATTTAGGGTTATGATTCCTCCCAAACTTAATTACACAATTAAAATCGATTAAAGTCAAATAACCAAGGCTATGATTGATCCCCAATTAATGAAACCAAAAAATGCAATTAATCCCCTTAAATTAGCATTTGTGAAGCTATAATTGGACATACCAGTGAAATTTTACTCCGATCTGAAGAAAACACGACGGATCCGTTGACAAAAATGGACCCTCCGCTCAGATCCGGGCCCGATCCACCACCTACGATGTCTTCTCTCTCTCCTAAATCTCCTCCTACTTTCTCTCACCCCTCCTCCTCAAATCTCTCTCTCAAATTTCTTTTAGCTGCGAGATTTGAGGAGATGAACAAAATATAAGTATTTTGAATTTATTTTGCGTCGAAATCTGTTTTTTCGATAAATATCAAAATCGAAAATTTTTGGTGTTTGTTTTCGAGTTGAGGGAGCTCAGAGAGAGGAGAGAGAGAAAAGAGGGGGCAGAGAAGTGAAGTTTATTACAGAAGAGGAAAGAGAAAATGCGAGTATTTTGAGTTTAGTAAAGCTGACGAGAGGGATGTGAACATTGGATCTCCACCGTTGATTTCACATCTGATGGTGCCGGAAGTTTCGGGATAGTGTCGGGGAGAGATTGCATTTCACGCGCTTTTTCTTTTTGGGGTTTTTTTTTTTTNGGTGTTAGGACATTATTTTCATTTTGGTGGAAGGGTGATCAATAGATTCCAAACTAAAAGAAAAACGAAAATAGTTAGGTTCAGTTCATTTCTGTCTTATTTAATCACATTTTAAATCGTTTAGTTTAGTTTATTTCATATGTCGTTTAGTTAGCTTAATTCAGTTCAAATTATGTAATTTAGTTTTTATAATGAATTAAACTGAACTGAACTAAATGACCTGAATGGAATTCGTTAAGGTCAAATGAGCACACCGTTATTTTTTCTCTTATAGAGTATTATTTATTCAATTTAGGTCGTTGAGTTCAATCCCGATTAGGGCCGTGTTCAGTATAATACTTTTAGGTGTCTCTCTCGTATTCTCATATTGAAGGCATCCAATGTGCATATCTTAATGAAGTAAAGGTATAATAGTGGATAAGTTAATTTCTATTTTTCTTTTATTACAAAAAATATACTAATATAATATGTATATATCTATTTATTAATTAACGGACACCTAACCACAACTCTAAGGAAAAACTAAGTGACCTTATGAGCATTGACACAAGTAAATACCAAGCCAAATCATGCAAATCCAGATAAAATTAAATTAGATTTATGATTATCATAAAATTAGGGGGGAGGGAGGGAATTTATAGTCATGCGCTTTTAGTTTTATGTCCTCATTTACTAACTTATACTCTGCAAAAAATAAATCGACATTACTGGCTTAGAGTATTGAAAATCGGATTTATAAGGCTCGACATCTACTGCAACCTCCTTGCCACAACTCTTTGACATCTTGCTGACCACCTCCAAAAAACTCAAGCAAATGGGTAGGTCTTTATGTTCCTTTAATTGTTTTTGTGAATGCAGGTGTTCTCATGAATTCAAGCATAAGAGTTCTTCTTACTTGTTTGATGATAATGACTTTAGCCCACTCACGAAGAAGCTCGCCCACAATTTCAGTCTCTCTTGTAATTTGTTAGCTTTGCATAAGGTAGGTTCTTCAAATAGGCCTCTAGTAGGAGAGGCTCATCTTTTCGTTTATCTGGGTTGTAATCGTACTTTATTCTCTTTTGCTTCCTAATAAATGTATAACTTGTTGCAAAATTAAATATATAAATAAATAGTCAATTTACTCATTACACATGTTGGCTAACGTTAAGTTTGAAAATTTATCATAAATTTCGAGGGAAAAGAGTAAACTATAACTTCTTCGAGTAATATGTAAATAACAAGTGGGGTCCAAAAGAAAAATGAAAATAAAGAAAAGTCATCCTTAATTATGAGTTACCAAAAGATTCCCATAGTGAGCAACATATAGGAGTCAAATAATTATTTTAGAAAATTAGTAGGTGGTTCATGGGAATGGTTCATCACTTTCATCCCTTTAGTAAGGTTGAGGATTCATTTTTTTATGAATGGAAAAAACACATTACTAAATTATCTTTTTGTAGACTGATCAGGTGCAAATATGACTAGTCATGACCTAATAAGTTCATGGGTAACTTTTGGTTCAAATCAAGCCAAAATTAAAAAAAAATAATAATAAACAAAATGAGCATGCTAATCTAGGCTAATTACTATGTGATTTTATTTTTATTTTTTTTTCGGGCTTGTGTGCCATCCTTTCCACTAGGGAAAAAAAAAATGTACATGCTTGTTTTAAATTAACCAAATGCCCCACATTGTTGTATCATGTACCATCCTCGTGCAAGTGCTAATTTTATTTACATGTTTCAATTTTTTCCTATAGTATTACAATTTGAAACATGTCGTATCATATCTAAACATAACCAAGCTCCACCTATATATGACATGTGGCACATGCCTAATAATTCATTATCCATGTTAAACCGTACCAATTTCATGTTGGACCATGCAAACCATGCAATACTTAGAACCATATTTTGTCAAGTAAAATTAGATTTGTCATGATGAGAGTTAGGCTCAATCTTCATAATTGAAGTGAAAAATTGAGGGGCAAAGATGAAGATTGAGCCTAACTCTCTTTATCATGACAAATCTAACTTCTACTATATGACTATTCTTCAGTCAAAATGACCTCACAAGTCACATAACACCTAGTCAGGGAGCGCATCCAGTGATGATCATCGTGTTTGTGTCACTGCTTAGGAGTTGTTGGTGATACCGATTTCTACTCTTCTTATCTGTTTCGACTTCCCTATTCACATAGGATTGGTACGTGAGTGTCCCTGAGTGATAAAAGATAATGTAAGTGAGGAGATTTATCTATCCGATCGTAAGGTTGAGGATCTGACGGGACTCGATCGTACCCTTAGACCTGCGTTTAAGTAATGTAATGCACTTAACCTATTAAAAAGACCTAGATGTTAAAGCGGACCTGATATGCGTGGTGGTGGAAGTAAAACTTTAAATAAAATAAAGTTTGTAACTTATTGCCATTGGGCAGCAGTATAGTATCTGTTGGGTACCTTTTAAAAGTGGACAACTGAAACGTGTCTACATTCATTGACACTACTTCGTTGTGGTGAAAAAAAATGTACACAGGCTTCTGTACGATGACTATGCGTTGTTGCCCCATTTTCCATCAATAGCATTGGCTTGGCTTGGCTTCTAGTGATAACGTCTTCAAAAGAGTAATGGAGTATATTCATTAATCAACATAGACGTAGTTTGTCAATATCAGGTGAGTTTCACAATTTTTATAATCTCTATAGGAATATTAAGATTTTGAATGGAATAAATTATTTTTATGAATTTTCCCGTTTAGAATAGTAGTATCTCGATATGGACAAAATACATCCATATCTCATATGAATGTAGCATTACGACTTATTAGTCTTCATAATATATGCCCTCTTAAACTTGACTATCTTTCTTTTTCTTAAAAAGTTAACACCGATACTCCAAATTATTAATCGTTAAATTGTTAACTAATCCTAAGTACTTAATTAACATGCTCATCCTACCAAACTCTTAAATTTCGCTAAAAAGCCTTACTCCTATGTTTATCACTAGACTGTTTTAGTAGAATTTTGTGATTCGCTAGACATATTTTTAAATATCTTTTATGTTAAAATAACTTTGATTTTAAATGTAATATCTTTTGGATGATTTATCAAAATTTTAATTTTACTATATATTCATGATTTTTTTTTTTATTTGACCAAAGAAAGGTCTTGAAACTATCATTATGAAACTGATGAAGTATTATTTTCTCATTAGAAGTGTTGGTTCATAGATATTAAGCATTCTAAAAGCACTTGTCTTGAGAAATTAAGTTAGAATTGTAATGAACTTTTAGTAATGTGATAGGAAGTAGGATTCATTTTTGTTTGACAGAGCTAAAGTTGAGATTACTAATGTTTATTTATAAGCTTTAGATTTATTTAGATTGACATTCAAAAAAGTCGGGTTAATGGTGTTATTTTAGTTGTATGTGGAGTAATGCACTTGATTTATATATTGTTATTTCTTTCTTTATTTGTTCGATTTTCGATGTGTAACTCTTGTCTTCCAATAGTTCCGCAGACGAATATCTCGTTTTGGTCCAAAAGCATGGATTTGTTGAAATTGGAGGCCACAAAAATAAATATATGGTCTTTGATCCCTTGATAAAACTCATAATGGGCCTCGACAAGGCCCATTACTCATGGAAGAGCGGTCAAACAAACCACATATAAATCAAATGAGTTCATTTTTAATTAAACAACAAAAGTATATATGTTCATTTTATCATCACAAGTATTCCCAACATGTCATCAATTTAGTTGAATCTAGTTCAGTTCGTTCAACACAATTCTTTCAAAGTTAATGCATACTAATTGACAGACTAGATAAAGTAATCTACCTGTGATATGTTGACCTTTTTTATCTCTATCTATTGCTTCTTTTTTGAAACCTTAGTCCTCATTTATTTCAACATAATAATCCTAGTAAATAATCTATGAATTTGCTGCTATACTAGTCCTCATTTATTTCAACATAAATAATCTATGAATATGCCAAAACCTATACCCACTCTAGAATTTACCACTTATATTCCAATTTCCATACTTCTATGAATAATTGAATTAGCAAGTAGCAATAGCTTGTCTTCGAGCATATTCACTGTTGAACTGTTTTAGGAAGTAAATACATTCTTGAGCTATATTTACACAATAGGTAACTTTTCTTACTTTAAATTAACCAAATTTCAATTGTGACAAAGTGTCATCAAGTGATATGATAGGTAATTGTCACCGAATCTTCTATATAATCATAAGCTCCAGAATCTTATAACATCAGTGATCGCGTGGCCTAATGGATAAGGCGCTCGCCTCCGGAGCGGGAGATTGTGGGTTCGAGTCCCACCGTGATCGCTTTTTGTTTTTACTGCTTTTGAATTTCATAACTCTTGGGACTTTTAATGCTTATAATAATAATAATAATAATAATAATAATAATAATAATAATAATAATAATAATAATAATGTACAGCAATTAGCTAAATAATAGTCAAATGTACAACAAGTAACTTATATTCGTTTTTTACATCGATATAGTGCTAATAAATTATCTTAACATATCACTAATACTTTTATACATATATTGGCATAATGAGAAACATTATATTCAATCCACAATAGTTAGAATAAGGTATCCACAATATTTAATTTTCGCAAGATTATTGGTCAAAAATTGACGGAGGAAAAAATATCTTAAATGGCGTTCATGACCCGGTGGGTCAACCCGAACCCGACATCTCTGGGTCAAGGTTGAGCATTTCTCGACCCGAACCCGAAAACAACCCTACCTGAAAATGACCTGAACCAGAAATGACCGAACCTGAACCCGACTCGTCCGACCCAGGTCTAATACCTACACATCTTTCACATATATATTCCACAATCGACAACATATGATAAAAAAACAATTCAAGAGTGTTTATCATTTAGCCTATTTGTGTTAGTGTTTTCTTTTTTTTTTAAGAAAAAATGAAAATCTATATTAAATATGATACTGTACAAAAACCATGGGTAGTTACAACTTGGTAAAGGTTGAATTCAACTTTTTTTTCAATTTTTGGGCAAGTGCTTGTAGGTTTTCAAGATTTCAAGTTAATGAGTTATAGTCTACTTTATTTTTATCAATGTGATCCAGGTCAAGTTTCAAGGGTCGGATTTTGCTTGGTTTGCTATCACTTTCGTAGCATGTGATATAGCCCGTTCCCACTAGTCTCACTATAAATAAAGCCTTATTGCACACCACCTTAACCATCGATCCCCCAACTTGTTATCTCTATTGTGTTCAACAAATACTAGTATCTAATAGCTAGCTAGCTCAACTCAAGCTCCACAGTACAATCATGGCTGCTTATTATTCTCATCATGTTCTATACACCTTAATAATCCACAATCTAGCCATGAGGGCCGCCAAGGAGCCGCTCCCCAATGGCGTCACCATCCACGGCGTGTTCCTCGCGACGCCATACTTTCTCGGCTCGGCCCCAGTCCCATTCTGTCCCACCCCAATCTGTCCTATGGGAGTCGACGATCCCGTCATCAACCCTGAACTGCCTGGGGCACCACCCCTATTCTTCCTCCGGACTAGAAAGATAATGGTGTACACTGCGGAGCTTGATGAGCTACGAGGCCAGGTCGAGGAATCATGTACGTGGATGGGATTCGCATGAGTGGTTGGAGAGGAAAATAATGCTCCTGCTGGTACGAAGCTAAAGGTGCTGGCCATGTGTTCCACATACTCTACAATCGGACCCGAGAGATGGCCGCACTGAAAGCCACTCTAGTCTCCAGGTTCGCTAACTTCTTCTTTTATCTATTGTATTACTAGTTGGTAAGCAATGGTAATTTGTTAGGAGTGTCTGGCGGGTGTTTTATGTCATCCTTTCTGATTTACTGGGATTATTCCTGTATTTACAGTTGCTACAGTTATGGTTTTAAGCTAATGGAATTTCCTTTAATTTTCGTTTTAAAAATGAAGAATATATTATTGAGTATGTTTCTAACTACATGCTGTGCTGCTAGCTGGTACTCAATTGATACTCTTTATCTTCGTTATTTATTTAGACAGTATGTTTCTTTTGGTGAATACTCTTTTTCTTTTGTTTAGACAGTAGTATACTCTTTTATCTTCGTTATTTATTTATCATACATATATATACACAGTATATTGTAGTATATTCATTGCACGCTCAAGTAACTGTATCAAATAAAGATAAAGATAAACTTTGAAACGGAGGTAGTATTTATAATCAAGTGAAAGACTCAACTTAATATAAATTGGTTTCAAGTTAGAACCTCACTATTGTTGTTCACTTTAATTGGGCCCAAATTTAACCAAACTTAACATAGTAAACCAGAGCGGATAGTAAGTATAGACTTGCCTCAAAACATCAATTGAATCGGGATCAAATTAAACCAAACTTAACATAATAAACCAGAGCGGGTAGTAATTCTTGACTTACCCAAAAATATCAATAGAATTGGGCCCAAATTAAACCAAACTTATCATGGTAAATCAGAGCAGGTCGTAAATTTGGACTTGCCCAAAAATATCAATTGGATTGGGCCCAAATTAAACCAAGTCTAACATTGTACCACAATTTTGGGTTTCGTAGCCTCGTATTTGCAATCTCATGGTCCCTCATTTTGTACCACGATTTTATAATCATAGCCCAAATGTTCATGCCACCATATTTCGGACTAGTGCCCTATATTTTGGGCCAAATTAGATACTTGTTGGCCCTTTATCTGTTAGCCTGTTACTGTGGCTTACTACTAATCAAGAGCACAAATTAGTTGGAGATGTAACTCTTTTAAGTAAAACTAGTAAATCCCAACCTTCCGTAGCAAAAACTCACCATCTTTTTTCAGTATGTCTAACCCTTTGTTTCCAGAGAGAAAAACACACCCTATTGTTTATAAACTCATTAGTTTCCACAGAAAAATTAACATTTTCTAAAAAAAACTTACCTTTCTTTTTTTAGTATATCTAACCATTTTTAGTTGAAAAAAATCACCCTAATGTGTACAAACTCACTCTTTTATAGCAAAAACTCGCCACTTCTTTTCAAAAGGCTTATCAACGGAAGCCCGCACCGACCCATACATACCCACCCCTAGGCCATCGTATGAGAATTAGTCGCGGGAGGACACAAATGGGCCACCACTGAGGCAGGTCAAAGGCGGGGAAGGGGAAGCTTCGAGAAAATGCCTTGCGCAGGCCTCGAACCCCTGACCTGTTGGCCTCTTCATCACCTTATGACCACAGTGATGAACCGTTGTGCCACGACCCCGGGGGGTAACTCGTCACTTCTTTTAGTGTGGCTCAGCATTTGTTTTCAGTAAAAAAACACACCATATTGTGTATAAACTCACAATTTTCTACTAAAAAAATCAACATTTTGTGAAAGATGCTCACCATTTTTTTTTTTTTGGGTGTTCTTACCATTTGTTTTAGCTTAAAAAAAATATATTCACCCTAATGTGTATACTATAAACTCATCATTTTCTAGCAAAACCTCAACCTTTTATAGCAAAACCTCACCTTTTGATTTAATGTGTCTCACTATTTGTTTTCAATGGAAAAAACACACCATATTATGTGCAAACTCACACTTTTATACTAAGATAAGATTACTGCCAGACAAAAGGCTAATTAGCTAACTATAATGGTCATAGTTAGACCTGTTAAACAGGTCGGGCGGGTTGGGTTCGGGTTCGGTTATTTCGAGTTCGGGTCATTTTCGGGTCGGGTCGCCTTTGGGTTCGGGTCGAGAAATGCTCAACCCTGACCCAAAGATGTTGGGTTCGAGTCAACCCACCGGTCATAAACGCCATTTAAGGTATTTTTTTCTCCGTCAATTTTTGACCAATAATCTTGCGAAAATTAAATATTTTGTGGATGGTTTTACCTTATTCTAACTATTGCGGATTGAATGTAATATTTCTCATTATGCTAATATGTAAATAAAAATATTAACGATATGTTAAGATAATTAATTATAGCTATGTCGATGTTAAAAATGAATATAAGTTACTTGCAACCACTATGTTGATGATAATAATGATATAACCTTAGTCAAACACCATAAACGGGTCGGGTTTGACCCAAAAATATCCGGGTCAATCGGGTTCGGGTCAAATCGGGTTTCGGGTTGTGAAAACAGTGTCAGAACCCTAAAACTCGGGTCGGGTCGAAATTTAACAGGTCTAGTCATAGTTCACCAGACTTAATATCTCATTATATATCCCATAATATGCTTCTTCTCCCCAATCTACTTCAACAATCCTATATATACATATACATATATATACTTTTTAGGTTGGCAGGCCAAATGTACAATATTTATTAGACTTTCCATTTGAAACGGTCAAAATTGAACTTATAGAGTACAGCATAATAATGATAATATCCGAAAATGGTTAAAAGCACAACTATCTTCAAGAATGATTATGTTTTTCTAAAAAGATATGATGCAAGGAGAAAGAAACAGAGAATTATTTTCCATAATTTTATTATTTGGCATATCACAAAAAGAGTCAATAACTCTTGTGTTAGGCGGCCTGATATATCAAGCGAGTATTGGACAAATAAAAAGTGGTACCGGGTAAGTATAAATCAGTACTGGAGTGATACTAATCGAGAAAAAAAGGTAATACTAGTTTTTGGGTCGCCAGTACAAATTTTTGACTTACCTGTACCATTTTATAGGCCACCAGTACTCTCCGCCTGATATCAGGCCAGCTGATATGATAGTTTGTGAAAAAGAGTTGCACTATCTGATTTATATTAAGTCCGCTATTCTCAAACAAAAGGGTTAGTTCAAGCCTCAATGATTTTTTCTTCAAGTTCCATTAAGAGGGAAAGGGTATGTTTTCAAACTGTAACTTCGTCTACAAGTTGTGAGGAGGTGCTTGAATTGGTTGGCTATGGATGAAACTCGTTTCCAACCAATTAATTAAAAAGATCAAATACAAGAGGACAAGTCTAAAAGGAGTAGGAAGAGAGGAAGCATTTCTTAGCGCAGTTCGCCAAGTTATGTGCCTCCGTAACCTCCTGTTTCGTGACTTTGAAAATACTACAAAAGATAAACATATTAGACAGTTCAAGGATATCGTCAATTAGGTCCCCTAAGTTAAGGATTGCTTTCGTCCGTTTTGAGATGAATTTCACTAGCTCATGTGAGTCTGCACGGAGCATGATAGAACTCAACCCTTTACTCTGTGCCCATTGTAACAGGATTTAAGGCAAGGCAAATGTCTCGGCCGGTAGCAGAGGATGTCAACAAATGCTGGAAGCCACCACCTTTACAATGGCGCATGTGACAGAAGCGGCCCATGCCAAAACCTTGTGATAAATGGGCATGAAGATGAAAATATTGTCAAATGTTTCCGCTTGGATACCACAAAAAGGACACAAGAAACTAACCATTAAATGTCATTTTTGAGGGTTGGATGCAATAGCCAGGCTATCATTCAATAGTTTCCATATGATAACCTTCCATTTTGGTAGGATATCAAGTGCCCTTATCTTCTTCTAAAAGGGAGCTCCCGGGTTATCACATACATTAGGCGCCGCCTCTTTAAGACTAAGAAAAGCATAAAAGCATATCCAGAGTTGATTGAATACATTCCACACTTAGTATTGCCCCAACTCCATTCATCATCACTATTCAATCTCCTTCAAGGTACTGATTCGCTGAATTACCAAATGGGTATTTTTTATTACCACCCTTCGCCACTTGTGTATTTAAAAAAACTCTGTTGACAAATGAGTATTTTTAATAGACCAAAAGCGCATATAAGCCCCAAAATTCGACGCCGGTGCCCAAAAGTTCAGTTATTCTATTTCTTTGATACTGAAATGCATTTCCTTGTTACGTTTTTTCACCTAAAATCACTTTAATCCACTTAAAAACCCCCTAACTCCCAATTTCCATGAGGAGGAGAGAGGGAAAAAGAGAGTTAGGGAGGTTTTTGGAAGATTAAAGTGACTTTCGGTGAATAAAAGTAATAAGGAAATGCTTTTTGGTATGAAAAAAAAGGATAAATGAATTTTTGATCACCAGTGGCAAATTTTTGGACCTATATGCGCTTTTGGTCCATTAAAAATACTCATTTGGCACCGAAGGTTTTTTAAATACCCAAGTGGCGAAGGGTGATCATAGAAAATACCCATCTGGTAATTCAGCGTGTACTGATTCAATACGCCTTGCATCTTCGAGAGAAAACAATCTTTTGATTCAATACGCCAATTGCTTGTTGTACATTGCTCAATAAGGTTATATCCAAGGTACTCACTCATAGGTTTCAGGGAGTGGTGGGATCGTTGGCCCATCACAGTTAGGTTGCCTTCATACCAGGGATACTCCTTTCAGATAAGGTTCTCCTAGGACATTAGCTTGTCAAAGGCTACACAAGAAAACACCTCTCTACAAGGTGTATGATCAAAGATGACCTTCAAAAAGACCTATGACTCGGTGGAGTGGCCTTTCCTTGAGGAAATATTATTATGAGATGGGGTTCCTATCCTTATTTGTTCAATGGATAATGTCATGTTTCTACTGTGGGATAAACTATCAATTTGAATGGAGAAGTGACTGAAAGCTTTGATGCTAAGAACATCAGTTCAGCTTCTGCATGAGCAGTTCCAAAGGTTCTCTGAAGCTTCACGGCTTAAAGGTAACCTAAATTGAGGTTTAGTTTGTGGATATTGATGATTCTGAAAAGCAACATATCTTGTCACTTCTTGGATATGTTGAGGGGTCTCTACATGTGAATGTGATATATTTAGGGGTACCTCTTGCCTCTAAGAAACTCTCAATCTCTCAGTGCAAGATCTTGGTTGAAAAGATATACACTCATGGGCTGCAAAATTTATGTCTTTTGCCGGTAGACTATAGTTGGTGAAGGCTGTGCTATTTAGGATTCAAGCATTTTCGGATCAGCGCTTCATTCTATCACAAAAGATCACGAGATTGGTTAATTCAACTTATAGAAGCTACCTATGGTTAGGGGAAGCCAGTGTTACAAAGACAACATTCATTGCTTGGTCCAAGGTTTATTGCTTACCTAGAGCTGCAATGGGTGTTAACCTCATGAACTTGAGCATATGGAATAGAGAAGTTGTGATGAAGGTACTATGGGCTCTGTCACAGAAAAAAGGACAGTCTTTGGAATGCATGGGTACACACACCAACTGCAATATTCCAAGAAGAGAACATCCAGAGGCAATAATCTTGAAAATAACTTTTGCTTAAATTGTCGTAGTTGTGTGGTGTGTTAGAATTGGTAGGTCTTCCTTATATCTATGCTTATTTTGGTTATGGACAGTTTGTATTCATCTTGCTAAATTTGGTGATTAATAAAATTTCTCTAATTATCAAAAAAGAATATTAATTACTCTATTTATAACTTTTTTCCCCGTTTTTGGATATTACCATTATATTATCGTTTTGACTTAATTATTTTTTGAGTTTTTTCACCGTAGCGTGAGATTTGGAGCGACAGCGCTTTTGTCACCACTGTTTGAGGCTTTGAGCCATGTATAGTTATGGGCCTTTATTTTGGTTTGTATACTTTTGAGGCCTTATAATATTTGTACCGCATTTTTGGTTTTCGTGGCCTTATATTTGCAATCTCATGGTCCCTCATTTGTACAACGATTTTATAATCATAGCCCAAATGTTATGCCACCATATTTTAGACTATTGCCTTAGTAATTAATTAGGGTTTTATATGTGGTGCTCCAATGTTTTTAAACTATCTCAAAAGTGCTTGTTTTATAATAAGAATCTCGGGGTGCCCATAAACTATTAGCTATAGTTAATGGTACGCATCTAACCTTATAATTCACGGTTAAGTTTCGTTAATTGATGGTGTGGGTCACTCCTCACTCCCTTTCATCAAACCCCTTTCCTACCCCCTAATCCCCTCCCACTTTTGAATTCCCTTTGAGGGGAGATTGTTGGGTCCAGCCCCATTTGTGTTACTGTCAATTGATTAATTTTCAGCAAGTGAAAAGAAAATGAAAATGAAAATGAAAATGAAAAAAAGCAAGGCAACTGTGCTTTTTTTTTGGGTAAATGGACAATGAGCCATTAAATGAGGAGTTGATTTAAAAGCCCATATAGATTTAGTCACAGGTTGCTTACACAAGGAAGCTTAGGTTAAAAGACAAAAGATTGGTCTTGTGTGCTTGGAGGAAAAGCAGCAGAATACACACACAAACAGAGAGCAAAAAGAAACAAACAGAGAGCACCCATAGAGAGAGAGAGAGAAATGAAGTACTCCATCTTATCATGGATGTTGATGTTGTTGTTGTTGTTGCCTACTTTCCTAGCAATTTGTAATACCACAACCTCTACTGCCAAATTCACAAGAACTGAAGTGAAGGAGGTCATTTATCCGTTCATAATTGTCTACAAAAATGGAACAATTGTAAGAGAATCCGCAGCTATTGGTGGTAAACTTACACCCCCACAACCAATCCCGGATCCTCTCACCGGAGTCGTGTCGAAAGACGTCATCTTGGATCCCTTTAACAACATCACCGCGAGGATGTACATTCCCTTCTCCGCTCTCTCAAACTGCCTCTACAAGCTCCCCATTTTGGTCTACTACCATGGTGGGGGGTTCTGTCTCGGGTCGGCCGCCACTATAAATAACCACGAGTTTCTTAACAAGGTGGTGTCTCAGAGTTACGTTATTGCCATCTCCATCAACTATAGACTCTTCCCCGATTTTGCACTCCCAACTGCATACGATGACTCCTGGTTTGGCCTTCAATGGGTTGCCTCTCAGCAAACCACGGGCTCGGATCCGTGGCTGCTGTTTCATGGCAACTTCTCAAGAGTGTTCCTAGGCGGGGAAAGCTCAGGTGCCAACATCGTCCACAACGTGGCGATGAGGAAGGCGAGGGAATCGTTGTTGCCTCATCGGGTTCACATTCGTGGAGGGTTCATGGCAACCCCATACTTCCTGGGCTCGACTCGAGTACCCCATGAGGCCGCCAACTTTAGCACCACCTCTGTCTATCGAGTCTGGAAGTATGTTTGTCCACTGGAAACATGTTCTAATGGGGTTGACGACCCAGTAATCAACCCTCTAGGACCTGGTGCCCCGAGCTTGGCCCGTCTGGCAACTGATAGGTTGGTCGTCTATACGGCAGAGTTGGATCCCCTGCGTGGTCGTGGGATCTGGTATGCAGACAGCCTTCAGAAGAGCGGGTGGCGTGGAAATTTGCTTCGGTTCGAGGCCAAAAACGCCACTCACGTCTTCCACATCATTGATCCTCAAAACCCAGAAACCCCAAGACTTATTTCAAGGCTTGCTCAGTTCTTACAGAGTTGATCGAGTTTATTTTTGCGGGATCAGAATGCTTAATAACTTAAGCATAATTACCAACCTATATTAATCTAAGGTAAAACAAGTCGGGATCTTTGACAGTTTATTAATGGTAGGGAGGAAAAAAAAAAAAAAAACTGATAAGAAATAGGTTCATTTCCCATGTTTCGTTGAAAGCTTAGAGTTGAAAGCTTGAAACTGCAATGTTAAGGTCTAGTTAAGTGTTTAGTTATATATTGGAAAGTGCAATTTCCTATTAAGGTTGTAAATCCTTGAAAATTTAGTTATATAGTGGAAAGTGTAAACTCTATGGAACTTGTGTTGTTTGGTTGATAAATTTGACTTCCATCAAAATTGCAAAACAACAAAATTACCCATGTCTCATATGAGTAAGAAGTTTTCCCAATGTCTCATATGAAGTAAATTACCTAAGGAAGTTTAGATTTTAAGAACGATAATCAACTTTTATGGAACTTGTACTTTTCTTACTACTCCCTCCGTCTCAAGAAGTTCTTGACGTTGGACTTTTCACGGTCTCCAATGCAACACTTTGACCATAAATAATTGTAATTTTACCTAAGAAAAAATTATAAGATGATAATATTATGAAAATACTAGTAGTAAATATAAATATAGTACAAGTATTTTTACTTTGTAAATCTTTATATATTTTCAAAAATTAATGGTCAAAGTTTTTTAACTTTGACCTCAAAATGTCAAACGTAAGGAACTTCTTGAGACGGAGGGAGTAGCTTAAATTCAATCAAACAAGGCTTAAAATTCATGAATATTTAAACAGGTATATGTATTCATCCATAGGCTATTCAATGATGACAAACAATTTTTTAATTTTAAAATATAGTTTGTGTATATTCGCTACCGTAAACTTTTAAAGTTCTACGTAACGCCATAAGTGTTTGGCCTGTTTGTAAACAAATTATATCTTGTGCACCAAATAAAGGGTCCAAGTGTCATAGGGTGCACGTATGCGAATTTATTCGTGGAATACCTTAGACCACGATATCGATCCACACCTTAGGAGTTGCTTTTTAACCATGTCCAAAGATAAAAGAACAAATATCCTCTTAATTAGCAAACCAACCCCCCCCCCCCCCAAAAAAAAAAAAAAATCAAAAGTTCTTCCCATAAATTTTTTGATGTATACATCCATTGTCCTTATCGTAGAGTGCTAAGAAAAGCAAATGCGTAAATGTGCAATGTAAACTTCATAAATTCTCCACGTAACACTTCATAAATTCTGCCATACAACTACTAATAATGATCTAAATATCCATTGTCCTTTGTCGTAAGGAGGATAGAAAAGCAAATGCGCATCAACTAAATATTTATCAATATTGGTGGATTCAACTTAAAAAGTCATTATAGAAATAAATGTTCAAATTTCGACCTAAAAGACTATATTCAAACTATGGAATTTACACCACTTTTGGGGTCCAACCTTTTCCAAAAGTTTAAGAAAAGGGTCCAACCTTTCAAAGGTTTAAGAAAAGGGTCTAACCCCCTTTAAATTACCCAATTTACCCCTCCCCTCAAAACCCAATTCTCTCTCTCCTCCCTCAACCCATCATATTCTCTCTCCTCAAAACCCCAAATCCCACCACCACCTCAACCTCCAACCCTACCACTGCCGCCCTCCCTCAACCTCTAACCCCACCACCATCTTCAGCCAGCACCATGTCTGCCACCATCTCTCTCAAAATCGCATCACGAACCATCTCAATCCTCTGATCCCCAAAATCCAAATCCTGCAACATCATCCCCAAAATCTCAACATCACGACCCACCCAATTCAGCCCCGACATTCGCCACCACCTCATTCTCTCCCTTCAACGCAACCCTCTCAAGGAAGTGTACTGTTCAACCCCGCTCTTCTCCTCCGGTTCGAACCGACTCCCGGCGTCGACCGCGACATTAAAGGCGGCGGACCGTGTGGCGAGGTTGGACTCGGTGGCGACTCAGAGGCTGTTGGGGAGGGTGGTGAGTCGAGTTTCGGGAATCGGAGGATGTGGGTGTTGTCGGTGGAGATCGGGTGTGGGAGGATCTTGAAGTATTGGTTTTTTGGTTTAATTTGTTGATTTTTGTGGTGAGTTTGTTTTCAATTGGTTTAGTTTTGTTGGTTTTTTTGGTTTAATTTGTTGATTTTTGAGGTGGGATTGTTCTGATTTGGGTTTGATTTGCTCATTTTTTGGGTGGTAGTGGTTTTGGGGTTTTGAGGTGGTGGTGGTTTTGCGGTGGGCGTGAGAAGGGGTGACTTGGCCGGGTGTTGGTGCGGTGGATTTGGGTATTGGAGCGGGTGTTGGTGCGGTGGATTTTTGGGTGCTAAGGCGGGGGCCTTGGTGGGAGGGGCGGTGGCTGGGGTGGTGGTGGGGGATGGGTGGTTGGTGCACTTAATTGGGAGGGGATTCTGTTGATGGTAGGGAATGGGGATTTTAATTGAAAAAGAGAAGAGGGGTAATTAGTTAATAGTGAGAGGGGTAAAATGGTAAGTTAAGGGAGGTGAGATCCTTTTCTTAAACCTTTGAAAGGTTGGACCCTTTTCTTAAACTTTTAGAAAAGGTTGGACCCCAAAAGTAGACTTAATTCTTCAAACCATGCAAATAAAATAGGTCTGAGAGGGAAACGATATAGTTACCTGGTCATTCATTTGTAATTAAAAGCATTTCAACTGGCCAAAAGAGGATTAATGACCATCTCCTTCCTCCGCCCTCTCCACAAAAAATCGGTGGACCCCCTTAAAAAATAGGCTTTCTGGAAGAAAACTCCTATAAAAACGAATTTGTGGGGAACCCCTTATAAAAATAAATAGCTATGAGTAACAAAACTTAAGTCATTTTTCGATCAATCAAGTGAAAATTTGGCCGTTTTGCCCCTATCTTTTAAGGTTTTATTGTACTATTTAAGCAAACATTTGCCTACAGCTGAGGACAAAATGGTCAGAAATTCATTTAAACTGGCCAGAAATGACTTAAGGTGTGTTCGTCATATCCTTTTGCTTTTATTAGGGTTCCCCACCAAGAAAAAATTTAAGAGGATTTGTTCTAAAAATTCCATTTTATAAAGGGTTTTCACCACAAAAAGTATTTTGGCACAAACAAAGCTATAATCATTTAGTACTAGTATGATGGAACATGGAAGTCGTTTGACTTTGATACTCCCTCCGTTCTCATTTGAAGTTGACGCTNTTCAATTGAAAACGGATGGAGTACAATCAATGGGCTACTATTAACATAGCAGCATAGTGAGTACGATGAAGAGAGATCTTATTGTGTCACTTTTGGGCCCATATTCCAGTTGATAAATTAACCTCCAAGAGATCAAAAATGTGATTAAAGCCCAGCTCAAGCAAACAGAATATGAAGCCCAACGAACTTATAGTAGAGCTTTCTTTGGGTTTAGCAAAATTCGAGTAATTGTTAGCTGTAGTTGTTTTAAGATAAAAATAGGAAAAAAAAAAAAAAAACCCGTAGAAAATATATGACAAATGTTATGAAATGGCAATACGCAAGATAGTAGCTATATTGCGAACTCTACTATACCCCGTTTTATTCAGGTTATTACAGAGGAGTGAGATGTTAATTGTGGATTTAACAAAAGCCTGCATTATATACTATGCGTTCCCAGCCTTTGATGCCAATTTGATGACGATACACAGCATTATCAGTAATGACAACATCGAAACATTTCTGTCTATTCTTGCATTTACGTTGATCTTTGGTGGTTTCGTAAATAATAGCGTCCTTGCAATCATGTACCACAATGCAAGCGATCTCGCTATCTTCTGTTTCTGTCCAACCTAATGGCACCTCAAATTCAAAACTTTGATCCTTTGTTAGATGATGTTGAAACAATTCAACATAACCACTGTAACAATACAGAAAATCAGTTGTTTGGGATTCTTCGCTGAATTTAACTGTCGCATTTACTATAGTTGCATTTGGCCATTTGTAGTTGAAATCGAAGTCCGCTAAGGTCACAGTAAAATGACCTACCACAATAATAGTGATTGCAGACCATAGAAGCAGTATTTTAGTAGCCATTGAGCTCACAATTTCCATTACTGACATACTACTATTTAGCTTTCTAGCTTGTTAATTTGCTATTAGCACACTAAAAAGTTTATATGGTGACAAGTAGTAATTAATTGACAAGAGATGTCTATAACATATGGCTTACGTAAATGCAATTTCTGGTAACTTTCAATTTCACAAGTAATGGTTAATTCCCTTGATTTAATTGTTTTTCATTTAACATTAGAAGTTATGATTCATAATTACGCTTCAAAATCGACACTAATTCTTGATTATATTTAAATGTCATTACTCAAATAGATGTTTCAACCCATGTTCATTTTGCTGTTATTATTTTGAATTCAGTTTAGTTTGCTTTTGTACATAAAGTTCAACTTAATTATGCGGCTTACTTCTTCTCTCTCACATATAAAAATTCATTCGGTACAATTTAGTTTAACACTTTCAATTAGTTTAGTTATACGCAATTAAGTTAAAATAAATAAAGGCTCAGCGTCAGTTTTTTGTAGGAGTAAATAAAGGACTATAAGCGAGATACACTCCACCCCAGCCCACCATCATGTACTTCATTCGGTACAATTTAGTTTAACACTTTCAATTAGTTTAGTTCTACGCAATTAAGTTAAAATAAATAAAGGCTCAGCGTCAGTTTTTTTTAGGAGTAAATAAAGGACTATAAGCGAGCTACACTCCACCCCAGCCCACCATCATGTACTTGTGTGTGTGTGTGTGTGAGCTGTTTAAGGTTGGAATGACTGAATCTGAATAGAAGTATTTTTCAATATTGGACACCCTTGCTTTGATCAAGGTGAAATAATAAATGGACATAACCGATCTAATGAACATAACCCTTTAGTAAAAATATCAATCAACTGCAACGTAGTAGGATATGCAATTAAGTTGTCGCAAGCTATACTTCCACGAACTAAGTGATAGTCAAGAGCACGTGTTGGGAAAAAACGGATTAATGTGCGGAATAACTTTTCCCTCTTTGTGTAATTAAAATGGACTAAAATAAATTGCGAGAAATAAAGTAGATGAGGACACCAATATTTTTACGTGGAAAACCCTCCAATGCGAAGGTAAAAACCACGGGAC
>BSSO01001421.1:0-23778 GCA_030267885.1 Mesembryanthemum crystallinum
TTTTCTCCTAAATGAAAAATTCTCCCTCCCTTCTTTCCCTCCTTCTATTTTTTCACTTTGCTTACATGGCAGCTTCTAATTGGCCATTGCATTTGTGTATGGGTACACGGCGTGTATGGGAATCACTGTCCAAGAAAAATAGGTGTATTCTATCATGATAATAAACATAAATTTCTTATCTAAAAATTGTTGCGCCGTGGACAAACCACTGTCCTAAAAGATGATTTCGCTTAGCCTCGATGCAAGCTGTCTCCGACCGCTGTCCTTCAGGATTAACACAACTCCGATCAATGTTTGTACTCGTGAAGACCGAATGGAGTAACACAACTCTTGCTCAAACTAAAACATTTTAGATGATGAGAGAATTTGATTTTTTTTTTTTTTTTTTTTTTTAATCCGTCAAACTGAAGAAAACTACTTGATTTTTATAGGCCAAAATCAGTTGAAAACCAATGACATTAATGGAGAATTGAAAGTATACACCTAGTAGTTTATGGAAAATGCACTAATCAGCTTTGGAAGACCAAACCAATTTCATAAAATACAGTGGCACTTTAATAAGAGAAGACTAGTTGAAAGCTCCAATTTCCCTCAGCGGACAAACGCTGGTGGCAGCGCGCAAGCGGTCCATACTTTCCCTTGGCAATTTATTCAAAGGGATATATAACACACCCCTTTATAAACCCCATAAACCTTATGTGAGACTTCCACTTTAAATAAACTTTTTTTTTCCCCCACCAAAACTTTGAAACATTCCAACATCCCATATAAGATATAACTCTCTCCCAATTCTCTTACACTCTCATAATTAAAATATTCACCCACGCACCTTATAATACAATATAAAATTACCTACTCACATTATAATACACTTAAGGGCAAACGTGTAATAAAACAACCCTCACAATTTCTCCGCACCACAAATGATTTGTTAATGTTTAGAACTGTTTTGAATTTGTAAAAAGAGTGGGGTTGGAAAAGTATGTACTAATAAGGTGAGCACGACACTTTGGAATCAAGAATGCAAAGTAAGGAGAAGAATAAGTCCTCGTAGAGAACGTCAATATGTCCATCATCAACTGATATCAGGTTCTTGCTTAAGTAGCCAACAACTCTGTTCTTGGTCTTTCTAGATTCAGATTGTCACTTAAGATCCATGACCCATGTCAAATGCCTGCAGAAAAAAATACCTGACCCATATAATTCGAAATAAGAAAGGTAGGCTTTGCAAATATGAACCTAGAGAAAGGATTTCATAAAAAGCCATTTAACTAGATAATTATGTGCTGATTTTTTATTTATTTTTTTTTCTTTTTGAGTGAATGAGCTGATCATTTCTCTTAAAAGAAGAGTTAAAGTAAGAAAAAAATATGCAAGTACTGAGACTAGACCAAGGTTGATAGTATCTATTTTGAGCCCAAATACACTCATTACGTTGACAGTATTTTGGTGACTTTGACAATTGTTGGTATTTCAAGCACAACAATATCAGAATTAAATGGTTCAAAAGGCTACTGAAATATGAGAAAGAGATATACAACTTTCATTTTTTAAGCTCGTTGTCATCAATGGGTTGGCAGTGGGCTCGTCCATGGGCTTGGTGGTTGGCCTAATGAGGAGCTTTGCAATGGGCTCAACAATGGAATCAGCAACGGGCTCTGTGTGTCCTTGCTGACCCTCTGTCCTGGCTATCCCTGATCTGTTCATCTCCTAAGCACAATATAATACTCCATGATCAAGTAAAAGTTAATGTACATATTGGTTAAACTTCCTTAAATCAAGCCGCAACCTCGAATGAGAATTGCATGTTATTGACTGACCTCTAACCAGAATTCTCTTTACTATCTTCCACATTAATTATGTAAGACAAACGAAAATGTAGGATAAGGCGACAATGCGGACAATGTAAACAAGTCATTAATAATCATCTAACACATGACTGATTTGTCTATTACTTACTGTTATATACACTTAACTAGAGGGGGAAAAAACTTGACAAAATTCAAGTTCTTGTTAAATAATGTATTTTTGTCGAATATTACAGAGTTGAATCTTAAGTAAAACAATTACAAATGGAAGAAAAGAAATGTTGTTTAGAAACAAGGGGCCGGGTTGAATTTTTCCAAAGGCAAGTGGTGGTGGTGAGAGGATATGGTCTTGCCGTCTGAGTACTTAAAAAATGAAAGTCTTCACAATGTTCCAGCTTTTCTGATTTGTGACAAAAACATAGAGTTGACAAGAGCCTCTTTTTAGCAAGGTGTTGCTGAAGAGCGAAAGAAAAGAAGAAACCAACATCAATGGCAGAGGAGATAATCCGCTTCTTGATCGAAAGGATCACTGATGTGGTGGCAGGAGAAGTGCAATTCTTGCTTGAGGTGAGAGATGAATTGGAAAGCTTACAGCCTGAGCTAGAGATGATGCATAGCTTCCTGATAGAAGTTGACACAAAGCAAGAGGCCGAAGATGAAAGACTGCGCACCAGCCTTAGGCAGATCAGGGAGATTGCTTATGAAGCCGAAGATCTGATTGATTCCTTCTTCGAAGAATCAGATCGGGAAAGATCATCAAAAGGCCGATTCTTAGTGGTGATCAAGAGAATTGCCCTCAAATGGAAGTGCCTTGTGCAGACTCATAAGACGGGCAACAAGATTCAGGCTCTCAAGGGAAGGATCGGTGACACTATCCAAAGGTTGCAAGCATACCAAGTCCGCTCAGATGTCGTTCAAGTAGCCTCAAAGAAGAGGCGTACTAGCTATCCTCATAGCTCTGGTGATGACTATGTTGTTGGAATACAGGGCGACATCAACGAAATGGTTCATCTTCTTGTTAGTATTGAAGAGAATCCAGTCATGGCTATCACCATTCTGGGCATGGGTGGTGCTGGCAAGACCACCCTAGCCCGGCAACTCTACAACAATGAACTGGTAAAGCGTCACTTCACCTGTCGAGCATGGGTTTGTGTGAGTCAAGAATGGGATGCTCGCCAGCTTCTGCTCGAGATCTTAATACAGTCATCAGGCTACCGACACCTGAATAATCATAGTGATCAAAATGAAATAACTGGATGGAGTACTGAGAGGTTAGTGAATGAGCTTCATGAATTTCTAAGTCGCAACACGTATCTCATAGTCCTTGATGATGTTTGGAAGAAGGAAGCTTTGCAAGATTTGATGCCCGCATTTTCACATGGAAGTAGCAATGGCAAGGTTATAATTACATCTCGCAATGAGAAGACGCCTCAGTTTCCAGGCTTTTACTATCACATTCATAAACCAAAACGCCTCACCAAACAAGAAGGTTGGGCATTGTTTTGCAAGATTGTTCAAGTGCACAATCATAATGATATGCTCATCACCAGCAATGAGCGCTTTGCAGACATGGGGAAGGACATGGTAGCAAAATGTGATGGACTACCGTTAGCTGTAGTTGCATTAGCTGGACTTTTGAGTACAAAGGACACCATTGAGGAATGGGAAAGGGTAAAGAAAGTAGTAAGTTCAATGATCATGGAAGCTGATGGGAGCCTGGGCTATGGAAGGGTCAAAGACATGTTGGCATTAAGTTATCATGATCTGCCCTACTATTTGAAATCATGTTACCTTTACTTGGGCCTCTTCCCTGAAGATTATGAGTTTCCTGCAGGAATGGTATCAAGAATGTGGATCGCAGAAGGTTTCTTCAATAAAAATGTTAGTTTATCGGATGATTTAGCAAAAGAGTGCTTAGATGAGCTCAATCAGCGCTGCATGATTCAAGTTGTGAAAATTAATTATGCTGGCAAGGTGAAGCGATTTCGAATTCATGACTTAATGCGAGATCTTTGTATTGAAAAGGGTAAGGAGCAACAATTCTCTGAAGTTTTCCCTTCACCGTCATATTTGCATAAGTCTTATCTTGGTTCACAAGCGAACAGAGTACAACCACGCCGAGTTGCCATCTACAATAGGTAAACAAAGCTAGCTTCCCTAGCCCCTGATTATATTCCTATGATACACTATAAATCAGTCTCCCCTGCTTTCTTTTTATTTTGCTATGCATTTATTTTTGTCCCCCTTTTGTTATAAAGATGGCTGATTTATCCATCTTAATAAGTTGACAACCTATAGCATTAATCAATGAAGAAATTATAAAGAAGAGAGATCAGAAATTTGTCTATTATTATTTAATAACTTTGCACATATCATTTGCTCTCACCACATATGAGATGCTAATCGCTTTCTCGTTTCTCCTCCCATATAGAGAAACGAAGTATATGCCCGCGTTTCGCAAGGTTCGTAATTATATTATCAAGATATAAAGTAATGTAGGTTGGAGAAAATGAGATAATTAAAAGAGTGAATACATTAAAAATCTGAGAGTCAAGTTACGACTCAAAGAATGACTATAAGTCTTTTCTGTGTGTCGTAATTCGTAAATGTTGAGTGGAAATTTAGTCTCATTACAGAATTTGTGTGTGCTTCATCTTTTGTTTATAAGCTCCTAGTGATGATAAATTATGGATTATTTTTAACTGTCTTGCCTTTCCATGATTTTAATTTAATTACTAGTGAGTAATGAAAATCTTTTACCTCTGCAGGGACTCTTTTAGAGGAGTTTTCTCCCATGTTAGGTCTCTAATTGAAATAGGGGAGGATAAAGGTAGTAGGATGAAGTGGAGACCGCTACAGAGCTTTGAACCAGTGTTGAACTTCAATCGCCTCAGAGTTCTGTATATTTGGGGAATTCGTTCAACTAGCAATGATCTGCCAAAAGAAATTGGAAGATTAATACACTTAAGATACCTGAAAATAGAAGATACTAATATTAGAAGCATCTCTTGTTCCCTTGGAAATCTTAGGAACTTGTCAACCTTAGATCTGAGAGATAACTACGATTTAAAGACATTGCCTGATGTGCTCATGAAGTTGGAGAAACTTAGGCATCTTTACATTCCATCTTTGAGTGAGGATGATAGGACACCATTTGAGTTCCACCATTTGAAGAACTTGCACACTTTGGAAATAAGCAGACCAAAGGGCTGGATGGTAAACGAGTTGGCACGACTGAGCTCGAGTGTCCAAAAGTTGAAGATCTTCATGGACCACAGTTCCCCGGGTTTGGTTGAGGGAATTTTTCACTGCCCAAGCATCGTATTAGGCACCATTCGAGTATTGGATGTACAAGTAGTTGAGCCAAGCAGTTCTGACGACCCTGAGTTAAAGCATCTTGATCTTACTCATTGCCACCAACTAAGAAAAATGAAGCTATCTGTATCTATAGGGCATGCATCACCCCTCCACTTCCCACCTAACCTTGTTGAGTTAACATTGCAGTGGGTTGAACTGACTCAAGATTCCTTGAAACCTCTTGAGAAACTCTCTTGTTTGCAGGTGCTCACTCTTTCATGTGACTCCTACGTGGATACTCGATGGACATGTTATACAGGCACCTTCCAACAATTGAAGGTTTTGAAGGTCGTAAGTATGTACTTTTTGGAGGAATGGATAATAGAACAAGGCGCAATGAATTGTCTCAAATCATTGTCCATCGACGGTTGTAGGAAGCTTCAAAGGATTCCAGAAGGCCTAAAGTTCATCACCACCCTTCAGCACTTGTATATTAGAGATATGGAAGAAGCATTTTGCAAAAGGTTGAAGCTTGGCCAAGAACAAAACGAAGATGGAGAAGACTTTCACATCACTCAACACGTTCTTTTTATGGAAGTAACAAAGAGAGATGATACAAGTGTTGTAAGGAGATACTTGACATGAGGCACGCGTGAGATTACTTTCCCAAATATTTGTCAGAATACTCTCTCTCCTTCATTCACCCATCTATTTCTTTCTTCCCCATCTCTATCCTTGGCCTCTCGAGCTTCGAATTTGAAGAGGAAATTTGATGAGGAACCACAGTTGAAGGGCAAAGGAAGTATTTCGTTCACTTTTGAAGTTGATGAGTCCTGCTACTTTTAAAATGAGTAATTCATTTGAGGAGGAGATAGAATGATGAAAGTATTTCGTCCATGTTGATTTCACAATGACTGAGCATAGAAGCAAACAATATTGGCTCGCTCATCTTTAGAGGCATGGCTCACGCTGCTGCAGAACTCGCATGGTTAGTTAGGTTGTTGGATGAGAGGGTTACATGACCTCAAGCCAGTTAGCCTACATTGTGACAATCATTCAGCTTTACACATTGCCAGGAACCTGTGTTCCATGAGAGAACCAAACACATTAATATTGATTGCCACTTTACTAGAGAGAATGTGATGGAGAGACTGATTAAGCTCAGCTATTTGCCTACCAAATCTCAGCTTGCAGATGTTTTAACTAAGATTCCACCTACCTCTCAATTCAAGTTGCTATTGTCCAAGATGGGGATGTCAGTTCCTTCCTCCTCGGGGAGGGGGGGTTGATGGAAGTAACATAATACCTCAAGTTAATACAAGTTAGTAGGTTGTTAGTGTAAATAACAAACTCTCTTTTCTCTCTTTTGTACATGGCTAAAGTATATATATGCACTGTAAAGGGGACGAGCTCACTCGTACATTTGTAATCAATAATACAATCAAAAATTCTCTCCAATTTCTCTCTTCTCTTCTCTCTCAGGAAAAACAGATTTCATTGTTCTTCATTGATAATTTCCATAATTTCAATATGCTTTCATCAATATACCTCAAAATCCAACCTGCACAGCTAGCTAATAAGACTAAGATGCCCTTCTTTTAAAACTTTTTGTACTTTTATGATAGTGGCACATAGTAGAGATCATATGCCCCATCTTATGTACCAAAATCATGTCCCAATGAATCATGGTCCTTCGTGCAGTTGTCAATTGTCCTATACGCAAATTCCTGGGAACAACCCTCTAACCATTAGAGCCAATTTAATGGTGACTTTTCACAATATATGGGTTACTTTTAGCGACATACTAGTTTTTGGATACTTTGCCTCTTTTCTTAAACCTTTAAGAGCTTGTTTGGTTTTCTAAAGTGATAAGAAGATAAAAGGAGAGAAGGGAAAGGAAAGGAAAGGAAGAGAAGGGAAAGGAAAAAAAAGGTAAATTTCATTCTTTGTTTGGTTTGATGGTACGGCACTGAAAGTAAATAGGTTATTTTTCCTATGTTTAGATAGTTAATAAGAAAGGAAATGAAAGGAAAACAAGTCTTTTATACCTTGGTGGCTTTCTTTCCGTCCAAATCCCACCAATTTGGTAGGAAAACAAAAATGAAGTTTCATGGTAATTATTTCCTAGCAATTCCTTTCGTTCTGGGGATTGCTTAACATAACCGGGAAATTACTTAACGTAACCAAATATTTCCTGAATTACCCTCCTTACTCTCGTCCATTCTTTCTCCATCCTCTCGGACGTGGTTGAACTTCTGGGGCTGCTACAGCCTGCAACAGGGTGTTGCTCATCGACAGTGACATCGGCAGTTAATGATCTATTGCTGCTGTGGTCATCGTCCCACCTCATTCGCACTATATTAGCAAAAAAACTCAAAATCAGTTGATTGAATTCAATCGTCCCACCACAATCACATACGAAGAATTCATCACCATAATTAATCGCACCACAATAAAAAAAAATCTCGATTTGGCAATTTCATTCATCATCACAATCAATTGATTGAATACTTTGTATGTGATTGTGGAAATTAATTAAATTTTTCCGTTTCTTATCTCTTTGTTCCTTGTCAAACCCATCTTTCCCTCCATTGGATCTTTCCGGCTGTTTGTAGCGGGAACAACAAGGTGAAGCCGAAGCCCAATAATTCTATTATGCTAACTATTTATTTTTTTTGATTAGATTTTCAAATTCTGTATTCAATTTCTACATGGTACCTTCTTGTTAATTGATTGCGGGTGAGAATAATGGTAGATTGGTAGAACTACATTGTTTGAAACCAAACAAGGAGGATGGAGTTTCAATTAGAAAGGATAATTTGGGAACTTTTGCGACAAAAAAATAGTTACGTTAGTAATTTTCCGATTACGTTAAGCACTTTCGTTCCCGTAAAATTAAACAAGCCGTAAATGAAAAGTGCATGTACTGTAGTATATAACTTTCAAACGGAGGGGGTAGGTGAGTTCATTACCTTTCAGTTCGGTTTTTGGAGGTGAAGACAACAGGATCTAAGTAGCACCCACAAGGAACCACTAGGCATGTGGTTGAGCGATAAGTCTCTTGGGTGATATCCAAGAAGTCTTGGGTTCGATCCCCGCCTAGTGGCCACGGGCTCTCCTTGTGAGGGGAGAGTTTTACCCTGGTCTTACCCGTTGGGGAATAATATCCCGGGATCTTGGGGGATTAGTCCGGGCCGCAAGGTCCCAGGATACCTCTTGACACCAAAAAAAAAAAAAAAAAAAAAAAAATAGCACCCACAAGGGCCACAATACGATCCCATTCTCTATTGGAGTATTATAATTGGATCCGACCCATTCAACCCGAATCGGTTGAGACTTAACCCAGGAAGAGGTCGTCTCGTCTGTAGACTCTGCACCGGTGAAAGCTGTTTGTCTTTGTACTCTCTCTCTATCTCTCCCCCTCCCGGCAGCGAGCTCTAAATTACATAGTCAGGCCAATGGCGACAGAGCTGGAAGAATTGATAGAGTTTCTATCATCCCCATCTCCTCCAGTATGTCTTTTCTTCAATCACTCTTTTGTACCAAATTATACATGGGTTAAACTTTGCGAATCAATCAATGAACTGTTGTGAGCATTCAACTTATTGAAAAAGTAGATATATGTAGTATATAGGCTTATGGGTGTTTAAATTTATCATCTTTTTATGTTGGGTGTATGCTATTGTGAGCAAAGAATTTATTTGTTGGAATATTAACTAGAGTGTGTATATTTGTTGGAACCCTAGATTGTTGTAAATAAAGGGGGTGACTTGAAGGGAATTTTAATGATGTGATGATGTGAAAAGGGAGAGGAGGAAAAAGATGGGTGTAGAGCAGGCAGTGTGGAAATTTGGATAGAAGCAGCAATTTGCCTCTTTTTTGTCTGTGAAATTTGGGTGGGTATAGAGGAGAGTTTGTCATCTTCATATACACGGGTTGATGGGTTGGGTTTTAGAAGAATCGATTATGCTAGGCTCGGTTCTTAATGTTTTTGGTGCTGATATGTTATGCATATGATTGAGTAGTGGTATAATGCACCTGTAGTTACATTGTAATTCAATAGCATACAGATTAAAAGATATGCCGGTGTACTTGGTACAAAACAAGCTTACTAACCTTTGTTGCTAAGATTGAAAAGCTCTTTTCTTTACCTATTTGAAATGCGATGCACATTGGCTAACTTTCTTGGGTTTAGTGAGCGGATGGATGGGTTTACCTACTTCTCATGTATTGGTTTTCTTGTGCCATAAAGGCATAGATGTAAATGTACTCTTTCTTCTTCAAACTTAGTGTCTTACTTCTTAGAGGCTCACTACATGAGTAAAAGCTTTGATTTATAGAAGACACGGATCAAGTATTGCTCTTGATGGGAAGTGGAGAATTACATTCTCCAAAGAGTTGAAGGGCTAATAGTTCATCGTTTGATAAAAGCACTTGATATATGTCGTTAGATATAGTATGCACCTACCAGTTTGGATAATTTAGCCTTGAGCTTGCTCAGTTGATGTGATTGGTCATTGCTCACATCTGTGCTTGAACCTATGGCGCTAATGTGTAAATGTTAGGTCTTGGTTTGCTTCATGCACTGTATAGTTGACATAATTGCATCATATATGCAGGCATTAGCCAATAGCCGTTACTCTGTTGCTTGCTTGATTAAAGTTGTATACTTGTATTGTTTATGAAATTCCTAGCTTTAAAGGTAGACTTTGGATAGTCTGTGTTCAAGTTGCAAAATATGTCTCTCTTGTAAATTTCTGGAAGTAACAACTAGGACTATATGTGGATTCCGTTTGTGTGCTTTCTGGTGTTTATGCTCTTTCTTGTATCTTTAATCATATTCATCGAGGTTTCCGGTTTTGGTTTTGTGTGGCTTACAATAATTCTGCAAATAAAATTCAGATAAAGAGGGCAGCTGTAGACATCGTTCGAGGGTTGACTGGGTCTGAGGATGGTATACAATCCCTGGCAAAATATTCAAACATTCTGCTACCCAAACTGTCTCAGCTTCTGGGTGATCCCAAGGTGAATTCAACCTCTTTCCTCCACTCCAGGTCCTTGCTTTATCTTTTTTGTTCCTCTTCCCCACCTCGGGATTGTATGGATATATTTTTCTTTATTTGCAAATTTTCTTGAGTTGTTCAGACAAATTTTGCTGTAATTATAACCATTAGGGTTTTTTTAATTCTTTTTTTCCCCGTTCCTGAATAGAGGCCTTAATCAAGAAATAACTCCAAGTTAACCATGTATACCAAAGCACCGCTAATTGTATTTTCGTTTTCACATAGCCACAAATAATCACTTTTTTTATAAACTCTCCGTTAAATTATGTGATTTTACCCACTTGTCCCTGTTTTGATTTTGAAAGTAATTCATATTTAATTTTCTGAATATAAAAGCGTTTGAAAAAGCACCCCAGGCATGAGGCACAAGAGACTAACTTTTCTTTTAAGGCCTTTGGGAAAGATATTTAGATAATGTGCATATTGAGACACTCTAAAGTGCTCCAAGGCACACCCGGAGTCGCACTTGAGGTGCTAAAAATGTTGTTTCGTTTCTTGAAGTCAGGATATGATGTTTCATTAAGACCATAATAGAGGTATATATTATGCCACAGAATACAGTGTTGTGGTAATTTTTGGATGAAAAAAATTGCTGAATTTGTAGCATCTTTGTAATTATGGGTTTGAGGCCCATGCCTTGTGCATAGGCTCTGTGGATATTTATCGCTTCGCTGCACCTGGTACCTTTTAAAAACTGAAATAAAGTAACAATAAAATAAAACCAATAACTTTTAGTTCTTGTTTTTCAAGAGCTTTTAGTTCATATAATTCCGTTTATTTTAATTAATTTCAAATTTGTAAATGCTTAAAATAGGGGAAAAATTGTGAAAACATTTTTTCTTAGCAGAAAAATAACTCAAGAGACTAACAGAATGATGGTTGGCAAATGGTTGGGGTGTTGCAGACATATTAATCAATAGGGTGGATTTGTGCAAATTGTATTCTTATGAGTGATTGCTTGAAAAAAAGCCCTACTTGTGGGAGGTTTTTGCAAAAACCCCTAAGTATTATGCAGAAACTAGAGCATCATACCACTCCTTCTGAGTGCTCATGTTGTTATTCATTTATTTTTCCTTTTTTCTATATAAACTATGAAAAGTATACAAGGCCTTTATAAAGGAAAGCTCTTGGGTACTTTGAGGCGAGAATTTTGAAGAAAGCTCTTTGTAAGAAGCAATATACCCTCCTTTCCAAGCAAAGAAATAGATAAAAGAAACTAGAGGTAACAAAGTGGGACAGGGCATAGGAGATGTTAAATTATAAAACTTTTGCGTACTAGGCAGCATATTTAACACTTATCCTGATTATAGCTAAAGTAAGCCTCATGCTCACCTTATATACTTCCATGCCACTTGTTAGGTTGCTATTTTATTGGGCTAAATTCATCAAGTGATCCATTGGTATCTTCAGTATGGCTTTGTAGTTTGTATTAAATTGTTTTGTTCCTTTTCTTCTCTTTTATTTTGTGAAAGTTGTTATTATGATTGCAGGAAGTATCAGAACCTGCTGCGCAGTCTCTTGTAAATTTATCCCAAAACTCAGATCTAGCGAAGCAGATGATATCTGTAGAAATGATTAAGACAGCGATGGACATCTTATATAAGCCAGATTCAGCCATCACTCAATTGCTGGTTATGCTTCTCGTGAATCTCACTCAGCTGGATGCTGGTATTGCTTCCTTACTTCAGGTGCTTTCTTTAGATTCCTGTTTTCATTATCATGTTTATTCGCAACTTCTATTTTTATATTTTTAGAGCATCCAGTGTTACTGTGTTTCCTGGCAACTTTTCCGACATTAGTTGTTGTGTAGTCGACCTCTTAAAAGGAGTGCAGTCGACCTCATGATGGAGTGCAGTCGATGGTGTTTAAGTAACGGAGGGAGACCAAAATCCAGATCTAGAGCGTTTGTTTTTACCATATTTCCATGTCAGTATGTTGTGACTGTTTTTCTTATTCTCTGTGAACAAAAACTTGATGGCTACCTCGGAATAAAATTAGCAGCTCTAGTGAATTCACTAGTTGCTTATTTTGTGTTCAGCCTGTAATTTTCAAATGTTGGTTTGAGGTTTCAATGATATATATACAGTGGCGGACGCACGTACATTATTGTGGGTCAGTTGCACCCTGTTTTCTCAAAAATTTGCCAACAACAGGAGTAAATGGTTAAGAAAAGTTGCAAGTCTTAATCCAAATGCACCCCTATTTTTTCCCCATATTTACCTTGCATCCCCAATGATAATGTAAAAGGTAAAGGGTGGGATAGGAATATAGCAAAAAGTTAACTGCAATGATCTGACAATCCACTTTATGTGACAGTTACAGACCCAATAAGGGTACTTATCTCTATACTAGAAAGGAATTCTTGAGGTTTTGGTGTCCAAATTGTGATTCCCAAATTTACCCCTCAATACCTTTTAAAATTCAATGCACAAGGATTATATTGTCCATCCACAAAGTAAAACAAGATTTATTTAAAAAACAAAAAAATAAAATAAAAATTGAACTTCACATTTCCCTCCCTGTCCGAGCCCCATGCTTTTTCCCAAGAAAAAATAACTGTCATAATTTAACTTCCTTTATTCACGATTATCTCTCTCTCTCTCTCTCTCTCTCTCTCTCTCTCTCTCTCTCTCTCTTTGATAGGGATTTTCTTTTTCTCATGATTAACCCATTTTTTCCCATTTTTTCTATAATAATTTTTTTCATAATTTGTTGGTCATGCACGCACTGCGTGCAATAAAACACTAGTTTTAATTATGAAATTCTGCAACTCTCTCGGCCAACTCCACCATCTCCCACCTCAATTCATTTCTCCAATTTCAAAGAGTCAACACACAGTAGCAATATGGATTATCTAATTCCTCAATTTTCATTTATTTACTTTATTTGATTTATCTTCTTCGCTTTGCTTAAGCTATGATATATTAATTGTAGCTAAAACTGTGAAATGTTGAAACATGAAAAAAAATTACTACCTCTGTTCTCAAATGAAAGTGACGCTTGACTTTTTGAGCCGTTTTTGACTCAAAGCTACACTTCATTTTTTTGGACAATAAAATTCTCAAATTTGACAAAAATATCCACTTGCATATCCTTCATGTATAAAGTGTCACAATTATCTTTTTTAAGGCTATTTGGGTAACTTTATACTCCCTCCAAAGTGGGAGATGAATAGTGTCATATAACCTTCATTTGAGAACTGAGGGAGTATCTGATTTTTTTTAATTAGCCATTTAAATTTGAGTATTATGAATTGTGCTTTGATGTAAGTTTGATTTAGGCTTGGATTTCTTGTTGTTTTGGACCCAACTTGAATTGGGTCATGGGCCACAACCCATGAGTAAACTAAATTGGACAAAGTTTGGGCTTTATTTAGTTGATCTGATATTATCCATTAACATAACCCTAGCTTACTAACTTCATTATCAAAAATACTTCCCCTGTCCCTTCAAAAAGCGATGTTTTGAAAATCAGATCGGACATCGACCCTGTCTATTTACTGGTTTGATGGTTTAACTGGTCAGACTAATTCGACCGCCCTTAAAAATCGGATTACTTTGTACATTTTAAAAATAAATTGAAAAATTAAAAATATGTAATTACTTGTAATAATATGAAATATTGGAGAAGATAAAGAAAAGACTTGCAAAGATGCAATTATGTTCACTTTATTTGTATGTGATAAATAATTCCAATTGGTGCCCCTAAGGTTATGGCTTTTCCAATTGATGCCCTAAACTTTGTCCATAATCCGAGTGGTGCCATCCAACTCTTTAAATCCTGCACTCCGTGGCATTGCTGTTGGGTTCCCGTTAGTCAAATCCGTTAGTTTGACTTGGAACGTCAACAAGACTGTTATAATGGGTTTGTTTATGTTTTTTATGATTTTCCCTCCCAATAAAAATATCCCTAACTTATTTCCCTCTTAATTGAACATATTTTTCNCCTTATGCCCTGCCCCCAAGATTTTCCAACCCCCTGCTGCTATGTTCCCCCTCTCCCCTTGTTGCTAGCTGTTGCTAATATGGAGTCACGAGGGTCCTCGTCCACTGCCCCTGATGGAATCAGGCTTCGAAATCAAAGGTGCAAGTCCAAACCCCCTAGGAAAGCAGATCTTGGAATTTCTGAATATGTAATAAATCCAAATTGTCCCTATTTTCGTTGTGAAGATTGCAATTTCTTCATGTGGATGTTAACTGCTCATGTGATTTCATGGGGGGATGAAGGCAATAGAAGAGTTCAAGCCATTGAAGCCATTGAAGACTCGACCTTTGGAGGAAATGAAGGCATGGTTGACTTGAAGGTAGAGGTGGAAGGGTTGAAGAAACAAGTTCAAGAATTGGTTGTTTTTGCTAAGGGTTAAAGCTATAGGCTTAATTGTGTTTATTGTGGTTATATATTTCTTGAAGATATGATAGGGAAAGTTGTATTAGGTAGCTTAATTGAAGGTTGTTAACTATGAATTGTAATGTGTAGTTTATTTCGAACTAAAGTATCAATGTAATCAAGTTTATGTTGAATGAAGTTTATGTTGAACGAAGCTTATGTTTAATGGAGGTTATGTTTGAATAATCAGTCTAAAAATCAAAAGTAATGAAGCATTATATCCCAAAATACTTCTTATAATTCCTCCATGAAAGGTGGATAACAAGTCACCTAATTCATCCTAAAATCAGTACATGAATTACATCCCAAAATAATTCCATCTATTCAAAGTCATTATAACTCAAAATAAATATATCCCAATTCCATTCAATAAGTATCACCTATTCACAAGTGACCAAAAACACTAAGTTCCAGCTATGCAAAGTGATCAAGGTTGTTTTCAAAGCTTATACATCCCAAAAAAAATCCAAAACAGTTTTACAAGTCATTACGATCCCAAAAAACAAGGTTGGTACCTTACTGAGTTGATTGGCTCTTAAGTCTCTTTGCTACACTTCTTGTTACAGGCTGTGAGGATGAGATGGGGGGTTGAGATGACTAGTTCACTGAATTGGTCACTGGTTGTGACATGGAGATTACAGTTGCAGTTCCTGGCTCTTTTCCTTTTCTACTCCTCTTGCTTGGCTCAACAGTTAAGCTTTGACTTGCCCTAGCCTCCTTTGTTGTTGATCCTCCCTTGCATGTCTTGGCATTGTGACCAAAAGCTTTGCACTTTGAACACTGCACTATGGTTGATCTCTTGCCCTTCCTTGGTTCTCCTCTTGTCTTCTTCTGTTTCTAGATGGTCAACCAATACTTCTCTTCATTGGAGGGGATTGTATGGTGGGGAAACCATGATCTTGCCACATGTCAGCAGATGGCATTGGGTGAAAGTTCAACCCATATGCAGCTTTGTAGCACTTGACTGAAAACCATTTAGAGCAGTAATGGTCAACCTGCTCTCTTAAGTAGTGTATGGCGTTCATTGCATGTTTACAAGGCAGACCACTGATTTGCCACCTTCTACAAAGACATGTCATTATCCCCAAAGATACAGTCAAGCTTGTCTGACTATCTTGTACTTCAAATTCACATTTGCCAGCATGGAATACCTTGTATGTCCTTCCATCTTTTTCCAACACCTTCAAAGCTTTCGCAATCTTAGGGCACACACCATCATCATCCCATTATTCAGCCAGCTCTTGTCTTTTAGCATGTCTAACCTGGTAACTCTTCTGATGCCTATGAAACAAAGAAAAGAAATTAGTTTCAAATTATTGATACTGAAAACAAAGTAGTGAATTGAATGTGTTACCTTCTAATAATGTGAAGATTGGCCTGCATCTGTCATCTCCTAGTAGAGAATTGAATGACTCTATAAAGTTGCTGGTGTTCTCATCTGGGCAAAGAGTAGGATCAAAGGCATGTCTTGCCCAATGTTCCTTCTCTCCCATGTCATGAAACCATTGCACAGCTCCTCTGCCACCCTCTTGTTGCAATCTTTCAAAAGGTTTGTTGAAGGAAGCCTCTGAGTATGCATTTACAACTCTCCAAAATAGAGCATGCATAAGAGGGCCATGGTATGACTTCTTATAGTTCATGCACAAGTGTCATGCACAAAACCTTCTCTTAACTTCAGGCCACATATCTTGTAGGGCAGGTTCAATTCCCTGCATGACAGATTCAGTGTGTTAGTACTATCCTAATTAATAGGTCAACAATTATAACTTCTAAAGTTCAAAATAATTACCTTTTTCCTATCTGAAATAATTGTACAGTCATCTCTGCCAGAGTCCTTCAGTGTTTGCTTCAAATGCCAAAAAAAGTTGCTCCATGTGTGCTTGGATTCAAAATCCACTATATCATGACAAACTGGGAACAACTCACTGTTGCCATCAATGGCAATAGCTGATAGTAAAACCCCTCCTAATTCCCTTACAAGTGGGTGCCATCCACACCAATTAGTCCTCTACAACTTTTAATCAAACCCTCGAATTCAGCTTTAAATGATATAAATATTTACCTAAAGACAAGTGTCTCTCAGGTTACTACTGTTGCTGTGCCCATGCACAATGTGCAACTGAACCGGGGTTGGACTCCTTTATCACTTCACAGTAGCTTGGCAGTTTGCTATAGGATGTATCATGGCCACCATTGATCATTTGTAGGGCATAATCCTCCATCAGGTAGGCAGTGGACTTCTTCAAAGTGATGCCATACCTTTTATCAAGCAAACTGTTTAAAGACTTAACTGGAACGTCAGCATTTGCCCTAATATCCTCTACCAATTTATGTGCCACCCATTTGTAGCTTGCCATAGGATTGTACCCTTGTATTTTTGTGCATGTAAGGTCCAATTCCAATGCCTTTATAGCCCAAGTGATACCATCTTTCAGTTTAGATGCATGAATCCTAAAGGGACAGCCTTCAACCCCACATTCTGCCATATACCTATGTGAATCAGCTTTTCTCAGAACCACAGAAAAACCACTACACCAAAAATCAGATACTATAACACTTTAATTATAACGGTTGTTACAAAAACGTTATAAGAGCATGGTTTATTTTGAAGTAGAACGACAATCTATAATAGTAATACTTAAAGCGTTATAATAAGCAAGTTAACGGAATACGGAAATCTATATGATAACAGTTCACTTGTCCGACAATTATAATTCTCTATCTTCTTTTAACTTTTATATTTACTTCAATTTACTCACAAATCAAAGAAAATGCGCAAATTTCCTCCTTCCCCAAAATAAATCACGCTCTGTCTTCACTCTCACCGACGGACCCCGGCGACGTCCCAGCTCCAGCGATGCCCATCCCACCTATCTCCGGCGACGCATACCAGAAACATTCATGCCCAATACCTGTTTGACGTTGCAGTCCAGCGACCGATTGACGCTCCAACCCATCCGGCGACGCCAAGAGTTGCCATCGGCTAATGCCTTTCTGCTGGCTAATGCCCCCTTGTCGATTGACATCTCTTCTTCATCTAACGCCTCCTTTTGGCCTCACAACAGTAATTGAGGGTTTAGGTATTCCCTATTTCTAATTCTCTAACTAGGGTTTGTGGATGGCATATAGGTTTTGTCCTCAAATTAAAGCCCTAGTATATCACCAGGAAATTGAAGAAGCTCTCCTCAGAGTTCCAAATTATTTGCATCAAGCATCTGGTACTCTCTCTCCTTGAGTACATTAATTCTTTGTTTTTTGTCTTATGGGAGCTCCAAGTTTGGTTTTGGTTGTTGAATCCTAGAGTTCGATTGTGTTCTTCAATTTGATGTAATTATTATTAGTTTGTTGCTTAATTTCCTAAGTGGTTGTTATTTTGCCCATTTTGATTCTTCTTTCTTAGGTTATCTTGGCTTTGCTGTGAACCTATACTCTTAGACACATCGACCTTTGCGCTTGGCCCATACACGGAGGCCTTTTGTTGTGACCTTATATTATAGGTAAATTTGAAAAGTTGTGTTTTCAGTTAAGAGTTTGAAGTGGGTTAACCTCTGAGATTGCAAATTATCTATAGTTTTAACATATTTGTTAGGTGGCTATACAGTAACATTTGTGACTGATTTGTACATGAAATTGGATTTGTAGAGGTTTTTTTTTTTCATTGTATTTGCTGAATTTGATGTGGTGCATAAAACAAGTGAGAATCATTTCTTGATGCAATTGTTGTTCTTCAGACCATTGTCGAATCTTCTATTGAAATTGGATCAATAATTTTCTACTCTGGTAATGATAAGAGATCTCTGCTAGGTGTTCAAGTGGAAAAAGCAATTAAGCTATGTAGGCATGCAGCAGGTGTTGATGAACATCTATATCAAAAATTCCAACACTTTCTTGTTTTAGTATTCCTAGATTAGTCTTGCAAATTGTTCCTTTAGATGCCAATTTTCGGGTTCCAACATACAAGTCAAAGTCTTAATGAACTGATTAAGCTAAAGAGATTGCTTTTATTGTCTACCATAAGTCTAGATGTTTGATGATAATGATTAATGTGCTTAGAACTGAATTAGATTATTCTAGTTCAAAGTTGAGCGTTTACACTATCTTAATATATTACTAGCTAGAACGGAGTATGTAGTTTTAGCTGATACTTGTGCTTTTCTAGGTATTAAATTGTTATAACCAAGTTCCAACAGAGATTGTTGTGGTCTTTGTTGTGGGTTTCTTACTTTTTGTTATTATTACTTTTTTAGGGTGATGAACATTGCTCTGTTGAGGCCTTGTTGCATTCTTTGGCCTTGGGAAAATACGTTATTAATTTCAAGGCTAAGGAGGTATGTATGCAAATTGAAATATGACATGGCTCGTGCTTGAATGTTTTGCTTCTTTGACATGATATGAGCTAGTTGAAATATGAATATTAATTAAGCTTCAGAGACTGAGATAGAGAGTGATGCTTCATTGCTTTGGCCACACATAAGGTGAATTCTCTGAAAGGTTCAGGTCTCAAAACATAACTTCACATAGTTTTTTTTTCTATTTTCCTTTTGTTTTGTTGAGTGGTATATGTCATTATTTAATGATCAAAGTATTAATTTTCAAACACAAGCAGCTTTGTGATCCCCCAAGACGGTACGTATTGATTTCAGTTTATTATTTACTGATCTTATTAGTAGCTACTTGACTAACTTGTTTCAAATGTGTTCAATTTTTGGATATACAATTAACATCAAAATTTCTTTTGTAGTCTTTTCAAGAGTACTCTCAATGTGTCTACTGCACAAGCGGATATAGATGAAGTAAGAAGTGAGTGGTGACAAAACATGTCCCTTTGAATGCTCAAGTAGTTTCTAGATTCATACTAATGTATTGTAGTAAGTAATTATGCATTTCGCAAATACTCAGTTGACACTTTGGTTAAGTTTAATTTATTTGTTATATATGGTGAATAGTTGTATTATGTTGATGGATCGGAAGAAATTGTATAATGGTGGTTCTTGAACTTCTTAAAAGTTTTGTATTGTGGATTTGGTGATGATTGCTAAGTACAAAGCAGGTTCACAGTAAAGCAAGTATATAGGCGTGTACTGTAGATTTATTTTTGTTTTTATTTAAAAAAGGTACCTATAATAACGGTTCATATGTAAAACCGTTATAGAAGACCACACTTTTATAACGGTTATGCAATCATCTATAACGGTTCTTGTCAAGAACTGTTATTAAAGCCATGCCTAATATAACAGTCTCAATACCATTTATAACGGTTCTTGTTTACAACCGTTATTGTAAGCCCCCCTTTAATAACGGTTAAAACTGTTATTATAAGCACCCGCCCTACAATAACAGGGGCCTATATAACAGTCGAAACCGTTATAAAGATAGCCAGGGAACCGTTATAAAATCCTATATCTTGTGTAGTGAGCTTTCTTGGATGCAATATTCCCTAAACACCATCTTGAAGTGTTTTTTGTCAGTGAAAAGCATCCAAGGCTTGAGTTTTATTGACCCAAAACTCTTCTTCAACATATAGCTCACCATTCTTGAATAGCTTATCAAAATAACTCTCAGCCTCAGTGTAATTCTCACTCCACTAGTGCCCAGAATTAGGCACATATGCATCAGCAATGAAGGGCATTTCCTCTTCTTCTTCAGCCTCCTCATCTCCCTCATCATCATCAGAGCTTTCCTCAGAATCAACTTCATCCTCCCTTTCCCCATCATTAAGTGTGTTAGATTCAGTTAAGATTGGATCAACAACTCTTAGGGGTTGTTGGGTCACTAGAGCTTATTTACCCTAACAACAATCCTTTCCTTGCAGCAGTTGCTTTGGGTAGCTTTCTGACTTGAGGCTTTGGGTTACTAGACCATGAAGTATTCTTAGATTGATCATTTGATCCTGAAGCTGTCCTCATTCCAGATCATAGTATGGGTTGGGGTTGTGGCTGTGGCTGTGGTTGTGGTGTCAGAGCTCTTGGAAAATGGCAGAGAAAGAGAGTGATGAATTTTTGTTTTGAAATGAGGAGAGAGAAATGGGATGTGGTAGTTGGGTAGAGTAAGTGAGGGAACAGTAATAATGCCCTTCCCCTGTCGTTTTTTTGTGTTTCACTTGCATTTCACTAAGGGCAACTAAGTAATTTTCCCATTATAACAGTCCTGTTGACGTTCCAAGTCAAACACGGATTTGACTAACGAGAACCCAACAGCAGTGTCATGGAGTGGAGGATTTAAAGAGTTGGATGGCATCACTTGGATTATGGACAAAGTTTAGTGCACCAATTGGAAAAGCCATAACATCAAGGGCACCAATTGGAATTTCTCAAAACAAAACAATCGTGAAGTTTAAAAGTGAGAAAAAAGTCAAAGAAAATGGAATAAATTTTAATTATATATAAGTAGTACTCCCTCCATCCCAAATTAAACTTGTCATTTACTTTATGTACGTTGTTTAAAAAAAAAGACCAAAATGCCCCTCATCTCTCTTCTCCCCACTTACTCCTCTCTACCTCCCTTTTTATTTCATCATTTCAGATTTGAGATCTTACCACTCAACCGCCACCACCATTCAGTCACTAATACCACCACTCAAACGCATGTTACCGCCACCACGCTCTAGAACCTTTGAACATCAAATAGTCGACATCGTTGTCGGCGACCTTGTCGGCGCGAATCAAGTCAGAGTTGGCAAGGGATCGTTTTGTCAACATCTTCTCAGGCAAAATCGGCTGAAATCACCGCCGAGCTAACTTAGTCGAGTTCAGTTACAAGCCGATGAGTTATGCTCTCAAACGATAACTCGAGCTTTGATGAGTACCTCTGGTTTTGACTAGTTTACGCCGGTTTAAACTGGTTTAAATGGAAGCATTTTTTTTTTATCTTAATTGGATAGGACTGGTGCGCATTTCTTGATTGAACTAGTTGAAACGGCCAATGCGATCCGATTTTCAAAACATTAAAAAAAAGTCGACACTTCTAAGATGGGATTAAATTTTAGGAGAGATTTTTTGTGCAAGTGAATTCCTGAAATGCTCTCCTCCATTTTATCTCCGCGCCCCTCCCCCTCCTCATCCCTATCCCTAACCCCTATCCCCTCATCCCTTCCATTTCCTTTCTCTTCTTCCCTCCTCTCATCACCCCTGCCCTTGCCATTACTCATTTCCCTCCCAATGCCCCATGCCACTAATTTTCTTTCTATGATTCGCTGGTAGATTACGCTGTTCAGGAAGCAAACAGAGATTGTGGGTGGAGGTTCTTGACCATAGTGGGCCATGCTAAGCCAAGTTAGAGCAACAACTATAGCTGGTGGACAATGGAGTTTTCACACCTAACAATTGTTGAAGTGTTTCGATCGTTGGTTGATATCTTCGCTCGTATATGATTTTATCGAAGTAATAAAAATATCCTACTTGAAATATAATTTGGGAAATAGCCTCTATAAAAAGTTAACAATAAACATTGGCAATTTTATGGGAGATATTAAATTTACCCTATAATAAAAATAACTAATCGTCCAAATTATTAAGTGATAATTATAAAATAATAGTCACTTAAGTCCGACCATAAACAAATAACTTACTGCGAAAAATTCCCGTATTACGGCCGCATATTTAGCATAATATGCAAGGCCTCACTTCAAAATACTTAAACCAAAAGTATGTATCTAAATAGGATAATGTAATATAAATGCAAAATGCTAAGAGATGCACATGCAAGCTACGTCTTCCCATTACCATTGGTTTATCCATCTACTATACCTGAAAACATGGAAATATAACGGGATGGGCTGAATAGCAAGTACCAAATCTAACACACTACACATACACATACATATGCATGGTCACACAACAGTCAAGGTATTGTTACGCTTTTAGTTACTATTACATGTCACTCACATACAGGAACCCTTACACTTGGACATAACCACCACCCATAATTCCACTGCACTAGGAAGTATTGAGAGATTAGCACTTGGTGGGAAGTTATATATTAATACCAATCCTTCGGAGCTCCAAGGGAAAAGACCTTATCACTTACACTTGTACAAGGTTCCTTATCACCGTATGAGTAAGAGATTACACTAACCTAGCACTTGTTCAAACATATGTACTATTATAACAACAAATTCCATTACACACCCTTCTTATTGCTTACACACATACAAACACATAACATATTAATTGACCAAAGAAGTTTAGAAATGGTACTTACCTTGAATATTGTTAGTAGTCACACAAAATTCAAATATAGTCGTTGGTAACCCTCTTTAGGCCGTCTCCTTAGATACTGCACATTTACAAAATAATCACAATCATTATTGTTTTCCAAGTAGTATAATAATGAAGTAGAGTTGATCCACCCTAATCATGCCTACTAGTACGTAACCATTTATCCCCGGAAATCATCATCAAAACTTCTCGTAATCGATGCAATCCACACTATTTTTAAAGAGCCAACACTGATTTTACTGTGGTATAATGATAAATGCCCTATCACTAATAGATTCCCAGATTATTGGCTACTGGCTAATGATACATACAATACCCATGTAACTAAATTTAATTCTCCAATATAGCGGAATGAGTCAACAGTGATGCCATATCATTATATTTGATTGTTTCTTTTTTGGTAACAAAGTGATGATTTTATTACCAATACGAAACACGACAGTACAATCTACAGCAACATTTCAAGGATTTTTTTTCAGTTTACATCATCCCTTCTAAGAAACTCTTAACAGACAAAGAGTTTTTACATCCAAAAATAAAATTTAATCTTGCAGTAACTTCAAATTTGATATCCTTCACTATCTGCTCACTTGAGGAGGATGCATTCCTGAATATTCTGACATTCCTTTCACACCAAACATGGTGGATCACGGCTGCATAGCTAGCACACACTGCCCATTTCTTGATCTTTACACACTTCAATCTGTCAGCCCATCTTAATTAAGATAATACTAATACTTGCTGGGCATCTATTTATCCCAAGCCAATGAAATATCTCTTGGAAGATCTGCTGTGTGTGCATACACTCATGGGAAATATGGTTAATGCTTTCAATGTTTTTACCACATAACACACAAGAATCATCATGACTCTTTATATTGAATCTAGCAAGTCGACCCTTGGTTAGCAATCTGCCACTAAAAGCTAGCCACAGAATAAATGAGTGCTTTGGCACTACAGCTCTACACCAAATCTGACGAGCTTCAGCAATCTTATCATGTCTTCCCT
>BSSO01001422.1:0-14834 GCA_030267885.1 Mesembryanthemum crystallinum
GTTGATCAAATTCACCCCTTTGGAGAATCATTTTTTCGTTGTCAAACTCTTTCCACTACCAGCTCGTGACGGATCTGTATTGGGTGTTATTGTTGTTGCTTGTCAAACTTTACAGTTAACTCCTTTCTTTGCTGAACCCAACTTTACGAACTGTATGATTCTATTTCTACTTGTTATGTGGATATTCTATCTGAGTGTCTTTCCCCTACCCTTTCCCTTTTTTTGCATGCAGAACCAAACTAATTGATTTTATCTTTTTTAGGGGCTAGCCGGTTGGTCAAACATTTGCATGCAAAGGGAATACCCATCTGTGTAGCTACTGGGTAAACTTCTTTTTGCTATCCTTGTCTTTCTGTATTTTTGCTTGTGGGGTGATTAATTCCTTACATATTTGTTCATAGTTTAAATCAGATCATGGATGTTTAATTTTTGGAATATTGTATAGCATGGTGTATTTGGCTTCTGTATGGGCAAAAGTGGCCGGGTTTTTTGAGGGGATATCTCTCTCTGATGTGCAACATCATCGGGGTGATTTGTTATTCTTCTTCTTTTTGTTTGGAGGACTTCTTGTCCTCTTTGATTGTATCTCTTTTTTTATTCTTCATTGATGCAATTCTTCTTATCTAAAAAAGAAAAATGTTTGGAATAAAGTGTTATTTCATATTTGAGCTCTCTGAAGGGTTTATTACTTTTATAACTACAGTTGCCTGCTCTGTGAGTGAGAAGAGTAGGAGAGACTTGATGGACAATTGCATAAATCTTTATTGTAATATTCAAATGATTCCACTATTGGATTTCTTTGATTGTTCAAAATCCAAATCTATCATGCCTTCCAAATATTCATAAGAATCAGATAGTATAATTACCCAGTGCCTCTCACTAGGCTCCCACCTAGGAAGCGGTAAGATTTTCAAATGTATGCAGATTTACCTCTGCAATAATGATAACATGTTGAACAATTCTGTATTATTGCAGCTCCCATAAAAGGCATTTTGCGCTGAAAACTCAAAAACATGGTGAATTGTTTTCCTTGATGCATCATATTGTTCTTGGAGATGATCCTGAAGTTAAGCAAGGGAAGCCTGCACCTGATGGATTTTTGGCAGCGGCTAGAAGATTTGAGGTAAAGCTACAACCATATCATTTTCTGATGCGTGCATATTTTTCTGACTGATCATCTGATGAAAAATCTGCCTGTATGAGCAGGGTGGACCCATAGATCCGGAAAAATGTCTTGTATTTGAAGATGCACCATTTGGGGTGCAAGCAGCTAAAAATGCTGGAATGTAATTGCTTCTAACCCTGAAGAATTATCCTTCATATGTTTTCCTTTGGTAAAGAGTGGGCCCAATTATCCTTCCTTTATGGTGTGTAACTGAATTGCAATGCAGGTCTGTGGTTATGGTTCCTGATCCAAGGTTGGACAGTGCTCAACATGCAGCTGCTGATCAAGTTCTAAAATCGTTGTTGGACTTCAATCCTGTCGAGTGGGGCTTACCTCCTTTTGAAGATGCAGCAACCTAAGTTAACCAATTCACGCACTGAAAGACATTTGCAACTCAAAAGCCCATCTTTTCTCTTGCAGAAGATGGTGGAATGTCAATGCTTATACCATTCTTATTTATTGGAGCTCTGGGCATTGGAACTCTGCTCTACTTCTTTGAACCGGGAGGATTCCACGAACTTTCCCGAGTTTTGGATGCACAATGGGATTTTGCTAGCATTCGTCATACTCATAGAGCTGGATTGCTAATCTTCAACTTTAAGCTGCATGTACCTTCAGATTCAGAAACTATTCTTCATGGCTATTTCATATAATACCGTGAAAGATTGTAATTCGGAGAGTTGATTTTACCTGCTCTTACTTATTCCATATGAGAGCTAGAAGTAATTAAAAAGTGATGTATTTCGCCTACAATGCAGTAATAATAAAGGATGTGAGAGGTGATTTACCTGGCTATGTAGTTTACTGATGTTAGAATAGTTTAACTTTTAACTCTCAGTAAACATACAAGTTTAACACAAATTTAAGGTGATTTCTCAATTATCTAAACATGTTTGCACAAGGTCCTATTTATAAAGCTAAAATACTTCTCAATTGTACTACTTGAAAACTAATATCTTAACTAGACTAAAAATTATTAATAAAAATATCAAGAAATATAATACTCTGAAAACTTTCCTAATTCTATTAAATTTGATTTATAAAAAGTGTGTTTTTCACCCGGGAAAACCCTGTGCGCACACTCCCTCACCCGGCGCACTATAGCAAAAACACCCTCAAAAATATTAAAATAAATTAACAAAAAAAAAAAAAAAAAAAAGAGAGAGAGAGAAAAATCCCCCACAAGTAAAATCCGAACGTTAAAATCGCTTCTCTGCTCATTTCCCCTCTCTCTCTCTCCCGCATATAAACACTCGCCGCCGATCAATTTCAGTACAACCACCGAATTTGAAGTGAGAGAAACAGAGACAAAATCAATCAAACCCCACAAATTAAATAAAAAAAAACTCTTCTTTGATTCGATTCCATTTTGATTTTCCCAAAATTCTGAAGAGAACCAAAAATGGAGTAAAGAAATTTATCTTTCTGCAACTCCACCGAGCTCTCCATCAATGGCGTAAATCGAATCAGAAACAGATAGAGAGAGAAATTGCCATCATCAGAGTTATATATGGCGGCGATGGCTCCAGAAAGATCGAGAACCCTCCACAACTTCTCCCTCCCACCGCGCCTCAATTGGGGCACCCAAAGACTCCTCCGTTGCGCCAACCTCAACAACGGCGCCGTTTCCTCCGACCCTCACGACAGAAAGCGCCGAAACGCCTCGTTTCGAACCCCCTCACCGGCGATCCACCGCGTTTCGACCTCCCCCAACGACGACGACGACGACGTCGAGACCATTCGAGAGAAGCTCATGATCGATCTCCGCTCCGAGGTCGACAAGATGCGCGCCGCCTTCCTCGCCTCTCACGCGCCACCACCACCAGCACCGCATCACGCGCCACCACCGACGGAGGAGGAGTCGCGGCCGTGGAATCTAAGGACTCGGAGGGCGGCGTGTAAGGAGCCGGTGGGGAGTGAAGCGGCGAGGCCGGGTTTCGATACGGCTTCGAAGGGATCGCCGGTGAGGGGTGGTGAGAGGGAGGTTGCGGTTGAGAGGGTGAAGTTTTCGGTGGCGTTGTCGAGGGGAGAGATTGAGGATGATTTTGTGGAGATGATGGGGAGGAGACCTCCCAGGAAGCCTAAGAAGAGACCTCGTTATGTTCAGAAGCAATTGGATGTTAGTGTTTCTACTCTCTGTTTTCTGGGTTTTGGATTTTGGATTTTTGGTTTGAATTTGGGATGAAATTTGATGGTTTTATTGTTCTGGTTTGTTTTGATTTGCAGACACTTTTTCCGGGGTTATGGTTGTCGGAGATCACAGCTGATATGTACAAAGTAAACGAGAATCCAGAGCCGGCTAAGGTAATTTGATTGTTTGAATTTCATTTCTAAAGCTCTCTGTTTTAATGGTTGAATGATTCTCAAATGGCGATTTCATGAACTTTGAGTTTCAATCGGAGTTTCGCTTTGCCCACATTGATCCTTACCCTGAATTCTCTGTTATTGATTCTAACTTATGTAAGAATTCAAAGATGGGATGGTAAAGCTCATAGTTTTGTGGTAATTTGCAGTGACGGCAACGGTGAAGATCAATGGTGGCACATTATGGTAGTGTGGTACTTCTCCTGAATTTTACATATTGTAATCAATCTTTGTGAAAATCAGGGGTTTCAGGGGAAACTGCTGATTTTTCCTTTTCCTTTTCCTTTTCTTTTTCTTTTTCTTTTTCTTTTTCTCTTGTATAGTGTAGTTTTCAGTGTAAGTAGAGCTGAAACTGATGTGAAAGTTTAGTAGTAATTGATATGGCTTTTCAATTTGAAAGTCATTTAGGCTTGCTCATTCTTTTTTTCCGTTTGCTAAGACTTGTTCTCTCATGTGAATATTGATCTTATATGGATCGAAGGTCGATTCTTGGAGGTGCAACAGATTAATCTGTGTAGTTAATCATAAGGAAATGTACTTAACCTATATTTTGGGAAGTCTCTGTTTTATGCATCCTGTGTGTCTTTACCTTGACTTCATAATCCGTCTTTGCATTAATGAGCTCCGTTACGGAACTTGGTGGATAGTATGTTTTGCATATTTGATTTGCGAAGCTTCTGGATTATCCATTTTACAGGAACTTCTTTTTTTCGTTTTTGTTTCACGGGTGTGTGTTGGCTGTGTGACTGACTTCCTCTTCACGCCAAGTATCCTTATTGGCGTTATTGCATGTGTGTGTAGTTTGAATTATCCTCATTCCCTTTCCCCTCCTTTGTTATCCTGTTTTATGCAAATTGAGATCATAGTTAGATGTTCTAAAGCAGTGATAGATAGATGTTCATGAGCATATATTAGGCCAAGCCTGCCAAATCAGGCATCAAAAATAGAAGTACAAGGGAGACAAGTATATGAAGAAGTTCCCTTGCCGTTTCTGGTGGGTTACAAGCTACTTACATGCCTGGGTCGTACTAGCAAGCACTGGCAGTCATTGATCAAAGAGCGGTAAGCATGAAAATGGAATCTGTTCATAGCTCTACATTGCAGATATCCAAAGTCCAAGCTATAGAATATAAAGGCAAGTAATTCTTTGCTAAAATCGTGGTTCGTGGAATAAGAAAGCCAGCTGTATTTGAAGAAAAGGTATATGGGGAGGCATTGTCTTCAATGTTGAAGATGATCTCGGATATTGGTGGTCAAACCCCATGTAACGGAAGAAACCACTGTAGATGCTTTGAGCTGTGTAGCAGGATTCAGCAAAGATATATCAAATACTGAAAGATGATAGTAATAGACATTGAAACCCTTCGTTGATGAGTTGAGCTTTGTTAACGGGGTTTAAAAAGCAACATACGATATATAAAGGCCACGGCGTGGATGGTAGAAATGCAGGTACAGGAGCTAAGCCAAACTATCATCTTTGAATAGTGAATAGTACATTGTTTGCGACAAAAGGACATCCAACTTCCAAATTTTAGGTTTCGACAGCGACAAAAGGGACATCAAAGTTCCATATTTTTGGTTTCGGCATCATCTTTGGTGGAGAAGCATTTTTAGTGCGTTGCTTCTTCAGGTAACGTTTTACCTACTCACCTGCATGCTTCATGCACTTTTTTCGTATGTACATGTATGTGTGGTTGTATTGCTTCTTTGTTCTACCAAAGTTCCCAGTTTTATCATTTATGTGACGACTCCCATTTTGGCGCCACCTTGTTACATGTATGTGTGGTTGTATTGTGTTAAAAGTTTAAATTTAGGCACAATAGCTCTTTTGAGTGATTGATGGTCAGTTCTATAAATAGTCACATTACCAGTTTAATTCATACTATATAACAGTGACAATCATTTTTCTCTATGGTAATAAACTTCCATTTCGTTTACTAGCTGCTCAGGCCTTAGCTACTAAGCTAATTATCTCCAGAATTAGCAAGTAATTGACACAGGTTACCTGCAAAATTCTGAAAACGATCGATATAATCTAATCTAATTCACGTTGATTTGATGTTACCGTAATACTAATAATAATCACTCGAGGAGAGAAGAGAGAGAGGGAAACTACATATTGTTATGGATCTGCATTCTGCAATCCGTTCCACAAGTTGATCTCTTAATCTAGGTCATACATTATATCTTCTTTTCTTGATCTCTGATTTCCTTTGCTGCTAATTGGCATTAACCAAATCACTAGTGTTTTATCATGGTCCTTTGCTTTCTGGTATTTGACTTGATAGGCAGTATCCTTATTCTCTTTGCCACTCGAACAAAATCCCTGCACCACATCAACAAACTGAGTATCAACTTCTGTTTACCAAAATGTGAGAAAAAGCCACAACAGAAAATGGCATGTAGCTTTATCTTTTTCATTCTACACGTTTTCCACTTCTGGGGAGATCAGTGGAGGAGATGAGTACCATTTAAGAACTTTCCTAGGAAGTGTGCGGTATTGTCGCTTAAGCACGCTTAATTTTGGAGTTCGGATTGATTCTAGTGTTTTAATACTAGTAAAAACTGCATTTTGGTAGAACATGGAGACTCCATAGTCTATATGCTTATGCTTGTGTCGGCTGCCTAACACAATCATTTCTCTTTTCCCGTTTTAGAATTTTGTTTTTATTTTAAAAGATTATTAAACTGCTCACCCAAGTTAAAAAAAAAAAAAAAAAAAAAATCCTGTGAGTTATAGCTTACTATAGCTCCCAATTTTTAGTTGTAGCTCACAGATACAGCTAACTTTGTCAAAAGTAGACAAATACGTTACAAGTCGATATAGATTATAGGTGTAATTCATACTTAGATCTTGATTCTAGTTTGGGCTTGGGACTAATAATTATGCATGCATCTACACATTGGTTGGTATGAAGTACAAATTCGGTCGACTGTGTTGAAGTGACATGAACCTAAAGCCATCAAACAGATTGCTACAAGACAGAGAAAATCTCAAGAATGACGTTCTATACATAAACACAGATTACTACATAGCAGTCCAAAAATGATTAGCATGACAATGCTTGAAATCAACAGAAGCAGCAACAAATGTCAATAATATACATCTACAACGTAACGTAACGAAACAACAGAAAGGAACCTGAAACAAGGGATCTGTGCAATGCGGGAAGCACAAGGGGTGGTAAAAACAGGTCGGTCCGATTTTCAAAACATGGGTGGTAACTGATAAAACGAAACTCAAACAAACTATGCACTTGACCACTTGCCCTTAAGGCTCCAAAGCCTAAGGGCACATCTCAAAAATCACATAAATACCTATTTCAATTTCATGTACACTCATTTAGTCCATACCATCTTGAAATAGCAGCTCAACTTATCGGGAATCTCACATCTATATGACACTAAAAGTATATAAGTGCATATCTGTATAATATGTACATTTCCTTTAAAATCGGATCTATTTTAAAGAAAATAATTATTGATATATCATTAATGCATATCTAGACTTAAATTTAAGTCGAATGATTCTTGGATCCGCCTTCAACTCATTTCAAATTGGACCGAATTGAGTGGCCAATATCCCCTTCCAAACTGAACTTTTTGAATTCTCAAGTAGCAAGGTGATATCCATTGGAGTACTTTTTAGATAAGAGTATATTAACCAATTTTATTTCTTCTTCTTCTTTTTTTAACTTTTTAGTTTATTTTATTTTATTACCCTTGACCGTTTCATTTCTTACCAACTAATAACAATGAGAGTAGTGTGGACCAAACACTTTATAGGTTTACCACGTTAAGTATTTTTTAGAAAAAAGGATAACAAGAAAAAAAAAAGAAAAAAAAAAAGAAAAAAAGAAGATATGTTTGCTATGGCTGAGTTAATTTAGGGAGGAAGGTACAAGTAAATTCAAGAAAAAGCGAAATATTATGATCGCAAGCTCAAATTCCCTGTTTGATTTGGGAAAATTAATTAGTGAAGAATTGAACAACTTGTAAAGAATAAATTCAAAATGTAACTAAAACATTAATTAAAACTTTAAAAGCTAGTAATACTAATTCTGAAGAGTGCATCTAATTTTCTGGTGGCTTCATTTATACATGCATAAATTAGGATGGGACACACAACACTCACAAACATGATACAATACCTACCACTACTTTAATTTGCCCTCCACTAGGCTTCTCTCTTAAGAATGTGCCAACATAACAACCTAACACCCTATGATATCCAAACTTCATTTCCACTAGCTACGCATTAACATTATCCATCAATATTGATATACTCCTACTTATATTGTGGAGCCTAATCGACAACTTCACATCCAACTAACTACACCATCAAAGATAGAGTTACCTGTATCTAAACCTTCCCACACGACACGACACGACACGACACGAACATTAGAGATGGGATTATACTGAATTGATGTTGCTGAACATTAAATGTCGTATCTTAACTTTTTCACACGACACTAATACTAGAGATAGATATGACTATAGTAGTAGTGGATTGTTGTTGTTACTGAACGACGGAAAAAGACGTTATAACATCATAACATAACTAGAAGTAAAAAGGCCAGAACGAGAGAATATACTTACTTCCAATTAAGGTCACCAGCAAGAAGGAGATCATTTTCCATATCCTCATAAGCAACAATGTGACCAGGAACAGCATTAGACAGATCAACCCCACCATCTTCACCATTAACAACATTATTATGATTATGATTATGATTATGATTATGATCGACGTTGACCGTGTCAGCGAACATGTAACGAAGCGCCTTCGCAAGGCTGTGGTAGTTGGTGTGCTTGTGGAGGTTGACACGGTGGCAGATCGATCGGCCCTCGAGCACCACAGTCACCGAGGGGACCACATTCGGGACCAGATCCACGGTGTCGAGCCGCTTCCCCATGAACATCGACGACGACGAGGCCGGTGGGCCGCCCTGGGGGGGAGTGGTGGGAGTAGTGAGGAGCCTGGTGTAGAAGCTGTCATGCCATCTTCTTTTCAAGGACTCTTGCCTGTGAAACTCAGCAATGTTGCTGTTGTTGAGGTTGTTCATGTTTTTGAACATAGATAAACTACTCAGTACACTCCTATGTTGTTGGTATTTGTTTTAGTATGTATGTGTTTGTTTGATTATCTCTTGGGAGTGATTTGAAGAGAGAGAGAGAGAGAGAAGGAAGGGGAAGAAGGGAGAGGTGGTGGGTGAAGAAGGTAGGTAGTGTGAGTGATCAAGCTTGTGGTAAGGTTTTGAGATGAGAGAGATATATAGACAAAAATCAGTAGGAAACTGAGGGAATAAGTAGAGGTTGGTTAGGGGCACAAATGTCTCTTAGTTGTCATCACTAGATTTAGGTTTTTTTTTTTTTTTTTTTTTAGTTCCTTCTTTTTTTCAGTTGAACTGATGTATTCAGTGACAATGTAACATTAGAATTAGTTATTTCACACTTGTAATTTCAAGGTTTTTGGTTAGTTGTGGTGGAAGAAAAGGGCACTGCCTTATTACATATAGAAGTCGAATAGGAATATCTGTCATTTAGTAAATAATAACTAGTGCAATGTTTTATGGTGTAAAAGAGATTGTATATTCAACTAAGGAGACGAAACGGTCGACTTTATATGCACAAAAGTTGATCTTATAATTCACGTGTAATTCAATAGAATTCACTTTTATATATGTAGTTTTACGATACATTTAGCCTTTGGGCTAAATTTCACATTGAAGTGTGTCATAAATATCCTTCCATCAACTTTGTAATGACCACTAATTTGTTCTAGGGGTAGTTATAATTAAGAAATCTATAGTCCGTTCGACACAGTTTCAATCAAAATAGCCCCTATAAAGATTAAAAGAATAAACTCCAATTTTAAACTTTTACTTCTAGCCTCTACGAGGGTTAACTCTGATATAGAAATAAATGAAGGTGGAGCCTATCATGGAAGAGATGGGAGAATAAGATGAGTTTGAGGTAGAGATGAAAGTAACGAGAAAAGACCCGAAAATGGAAAAGAAAGCTGAAACTCGATAAAAACCAAGCTAAAAGGTACCTAATTAATAGCATCACAAACAATTATCTAGGTGTTTAACCACTAGATTGTAGCTCAAAAAGTCTTCTATATGACAAAAGTGACAACTTGTTGCTTGTGTTATAAAACAGTGACTTCTCCTTCAAATGTTGGAACTAATATTACATGAAAAAGATAAGGACTTTCATGTTCATGTGGGGAAAGAGGCATGTTTGCTTTCGGAATGCAAAAGTTGTGTGAGACATACAGCAACACAGCAGGGTACATTGATTACATTAATGTTGGTTTTTTGAAATCTTCCAATTTTGCTAATTTTTTGATTAATTACAAATACTGTACTATTATTTATTTAATTATGGTGACACAGGAACATAGGATCTTGTCAAATTTTTATACTATTTAAATTTTTATTGGGATCAGAAAAAAAATTGCGTACAAGCTAGGACCTCATAAATACAATTAAGAACTTTAAACACTATTTTTCATTAATTAATTAAAATATTTCTTGTAAATTGAAATTTTTTGGTTGAGAGTTGAGATGAGAGAGAGAAAAGAGAACCTTTCAGCGTTGCGGTCGCCGTACGGCTCGCGTTTTGACTGATCATTTAGACATGACACTGAAAACTGAGTTGCATGCATGGTGGTGTGTAGTTAGTTTGTTGTTGATCCCAAGTTTGCATACTTGATCGTCTCTTTGGTGTTGTGTCTTTTAATTCTTTTTTTCCATGAAATTTTGCACTTTCTTGTTATATGGAGTGTGGATGCAATTTTATATTTCTAATTAAGACTTTTGATCCGTCAAGTATCGTGCATGCAATACTAATTAATAATCATACCAAAGTATGGATATCGATCCTACACAATATGTTTTTTCATGAGCGTAGATGTCAACTACTTAAAGCTTGTTTCCTATGTTTGGTTTGATAAACATAAAGGTGTGTTCAATTCGCCTGAAAGTAACTGAACTGAATTGAACCTGAACTGAACTGAAATGTACTGAACGATCTGAAGTGAACTTAATTCAACTGAATGAATAGTAATGTGTGAGGGAAAAAGTGTATGGCCTTAACTAAAATTACCTGAAATGGGATTCGGTGAGGTGAAATGAACACACCCTAAATGGATCGGAAAGTAAGTAAAAGGAATTGGTAGGAAGTGATATGAAAGATTGACTACAAAACTCCCTTTCACTTTTATGCCAAATTGGTGGGATTTTGACCGAAATGAAACCAGCGAATTGTAAACTAAGTAACGCAAGCGAGAAATACTTTATTGTCCTTTCTCTTATCTTCTTTTCCTTATCGTCTTTTCTTTTCCTTTCTTTATCATCTTAAAAAAAAATCAAACACGCTGTTAAAAAGTATAGCTCTCTTGAAATTAAATGGCGTAATATTTGAAGAAGTACACCGCTCATATCAAACTAAATTATCTACTCCATACTTGTACAAGTTTGATTTGATGATTAGATTTCCTTTTTACAAATTTTCTCTATGGAATAGGAACCCCTACTTTTCTTGTGGGAAATTCGATACAATCTACAAGATTTTGCAAAACAACGGCATTTAACGTGGAAAATCCGAACACAAGATTCAAATAATCGAGTAATCAATCATAAAGTATTAGTGTTACATCATCCCCACATCTCACTCATTGTAGTACTCCCACATAACTCACATTCTCTTATATGGGTTTCCTTTTTAGATCTCTAAAAGCGGCTCTTAATTAAAGCAATACAATTAGAGTTTATTCATTTCAACTTATCAATTTATATGCAATTCAATTTAATTTTACAACTTATTTTTCTCTTATATATTTATTTTTCATATATTTCAGTTGCAATTGAAATAACAAACCTTTAATCTTCTTAGCCAAAACTATATGTAAAGGCTTAATAGAAACCCATTTCTAATAGAACCAGAAAATAGTAGGAGTACAATTTTCCTTCACCGCTACAAAAGATTCCATCTCGACACATTGAAGACATTTTCCTCAGAATCACTACACTTACAAACACAATTAATTTGCGGTCCAACTTAATTATGAAATGATTCTGTGCAAAGCCCAAACCCTTTCTGTCCCTCAAGCGCAAGTGCAAATATGCAGGCTGATCCACAATGGGTCAATGGCTATGTTCGACAATAGAGGTTAGAGAGTATCATTTGAACACTTAACAGCTACTACAACAGTTAAGTTTGCCGACTACCAAAACAACTACAATTAATAGAACAACTAACTACTACAATAGCTAAGTTTGCCAGACAGGCCCTACACTTCCGGTCTATAAAAGAGTATCATTCGAGCTAATGTATTTGTGGAAATTCGCATAGGTCAATGGAATGAGGCTCAATTTCAAGTTTAGATATAACGAAAACGACTTTATCCAAAAAAAACAACTTTATCATTAACGGTATATAATTCATATGTTTTGTGGTATAACTTCGACAAATCTCAAGATAATATACTGTATTTATGTTCAACTGTAGTACAAAATACTCACTCATTGCTCAAACAGAACATGATTTTTCCTTGGGGTGGTAAAAAAGAAGAAAAGAAAAGAAAACTACTGTATAAGAGAAGGTTACATTTCATTCCACTCCTAGCTAATATATTATTATGGTACAAAATATAAAGAATTCCCACCAAGGANAAAAAAAAAAGGTAAAGTTTTATCTTAATTTTCATCTGATCGAAAAAGAATCACAAATAATTACCCTGCAATAGCGCACCCTCTTCAATTTCAAGGATGGCAATTGCATCTTGAATTTCCTTTTTGTTTTTCACCTTAATAGCATTGCCTCTTTTCTACCATTGCTTTGAATGTCAAAATGTCATCACCAAACATCACGCAAGTATCTACCGGTAGTTTGCAAGTTCTTCACCAAGCTTTCTGCCTCCGAACTACTCATTGAACCCTGTAAACCACCACGAGTCGAATAAGGGCGCTTTCAAAAATGTTCGAAAATGGAGTAAGTGGTGAAAAGAGCAACTTCTCTTCTCAAATTACTATTGTTGTGTTAACCGAAATTACGAGGTTTATGATAAAACAAAATTAGTTGGAACTACTACAACTGTCTGAAACCCCTGTGCATTTCGTTATTACTATTTTGCATTTGATTCTATTCAGCATATTCATCTCTCAATGTAGTGTCCGTTTGACCAAGTTTCTACTTTTTACCTCACGTAAGTAATCCACCACCCCTTCTTCCTTCACCCTTTCTCTCGTTTTGACTTCTACGAAGTAAAAATATGACTAAATATAGAAGCTCCAAATTATAGCTTCTACTTCTAGCCTTATTTTAACTCCTTAAGTCAAAAGTGGAGGGGTGAGATAAAGAAGGAATACGAGGGGAGAAGTAGAAGTTGGAAGAAATTTGGCTAAACAAGGCTTGGTCTAGCAACTTACTTTTTCTCTCACATATTCATTATTCATTCAGTACAGTTCTACATATTCAATTCAGTTTAATATCAGTCAATTCAATTGAATTGGGGCTAATACCAGATTTATGATGAAGAAGCCAAAATAAACAAGAGATAACTACACATGATAAATGGCCAAGAAATTCCAGTATTTAATATTCTTGCATTGTTGGACATACCTGCTCCTGTGAAATTGTGTGAAGTGTTCGGTGGACATCCTTGGCCATGCCTTTGGCATCACCACAAACGTAAATGTACCCTCCTTGCGATATCACATTCCACACATCCGAAGCCTAAATTTGCCACAAACAAGACAATTAGACCTTTACATGACAATGAAAATGACTAGTACCTGCACAACAAAATTGATAACTAGAGTTAATGGACATACCCTTTCCATCATTTTGTGTTGCACATATTCTTTCGTAGGCCCCTCTCGTGAGAAAGCGACAATGAGCTCGGAAAGTGCGCCAGTTTCAACAAAGCTCCGAAGCTCGTCTTCGTAGATATAATCCTGCATCAGAAGTTCCTCCATTAGTAATATGCACAGTGAAAGCATCTTCAGAGCAAATTAAAGAAAGATGAATGAATTAAAATAATGATGCATGGACATTCTTGGGAGGGTCGCATATCCGTGTCCAACACATGTTGGAAATCGGACATGCACACATTTTGCATTGTCTCCAAAGGGTAATTGGTATAAAGATTTGTGTTCCCACTGTTTTATTATTTCTGCAGCTGAAAACAATCATATAATGGTCAGAAAACACAGGCATATCTCACCATTTTACTATTTCTGCAGCCGAAAAACAATACTGCCTGCCCAAGTTCCACACCATCTTCTTTGAGAGCGGACCTTTCCTGGAAGTGGTAAACGAGGATAAGCAAATTGCTCGATAAGACAATATTGCAAGATTAGGGGGAAGAATGCTCATGACACAAAAAACATCAGGAGGTCTATCAAACCTGCAAAAAGCCCCTGAATGGTGCCAATCCAGTCCCAGGACCAATCATTATAATTGGAAGAGACGTATCTGCCGGAAGTTTGAAGTTAGATTGCCTCACATAAATAGGTGCCCAACTACAATTGTGGCTTTCCTCTAGAGACGTGGCATTCTGGAAAGAAGACAACACAGAAGAAGAGCACAATATCAGAGAAAGCTCCAACAAAGTGATGCACTGGTGGTAGTAATTCAGAAAAACCCATATTATACCTTCATCCAAGTTGAACATACTCCTTTATGAATTCTCCCAGTGGGCATTTTATCATGAACTAGCGCACATGTAACATGAATTCTTGATGGTGCCACCCTGTACACAAGACAACCAAACACATTATTGTTAGTAAACATATCATCATCAGGAAGCCAACCTATTCAGAAGATGATGAAGCTATGCACAAACAATTTCTTGAATAAAAATGGAACAAATCTTATCGCAAGAAAAACATTAATTTCCACATGATAAAGAGCATGCCAATATCTAGAAGAAACTCTTTCAGCAGCAATTCAGTATCAATACTCCCTCTGTTCCGACAAGTTCGCCCTCAAGGTATTATCCTCAGTTTGCGCTCTAGGTTTAGTAACTTTTAGATCACATATATCATACAAGAAGAAAGGTTGTGTAGTGATAATCGGAAGCATATGAGTAGTAACCAATGAGCCATTAGTTCAGTTAAAACACTAATTCTTCTGAAGTTCATATTGGAAAAGAAATAAGTACCAAGTGAGCTATTTTCAGCGGTTTGATTAGCGATTTCCTAATTGGGAATTGGCAGCTTTAAAACTTGAGAGAACATTTTTAAATCACCCGTAGCATATTCACCCAAGGAGGAAAAAGAATAAGCAAGTC
>BSSO01001423.1:0-23743 GCA_030267885.1 Mesembryanthemum crystallinum
TAAACATAGCTTTCGTTTCATTCATATAAAACATAAGTAATTCTTTCTTTTACTTCTTGACTCAAAAACTGTTCAATAACTTTGTAGAGAGTCTTTCAACTAAAAGCACAAATAACTTCTCTTTAACTAAAACACTTTTCAAACTCCTTATAAGAAATATAAGATCCTCTAAATACAATGAATTCTCTTTGATCTTTCAATAATATAAATCTTGCTAAATATATTCGAACATCCCAAAATAGGCTCATAACTATGCAATTAAACTCCAAATACATATAAACCGCTTTTCTTGGCTATAGTCGGAAAATAGACAATTTATACTATTTCTAATCAAATAAGTAAACTTTGGACAGCATATGTATCAATAAAAATTCATTTAGCTCGATTCATAAAACTCTATTTCTTTCTCTTAAACCATTGAACAATTCGTAAGGGTAACTAGTAAATATAGATCAATACTTTCACTTCAAAAACATAGCATACACACTAATTTTAGCTCAAAATCATCAAAAACATAACGCCATACGATTCCCATAACTTTAACACACATATTCAGCTCAATAAAACACTTATTAAGCTCAAAATCAATTCAAAGTGGAACCGTATGTTAGTGGACGTAATGGTTACCTCAACTGATCCCTCCTAATAGCTCTTAATAGCGATACCCACAACTCCAAGCTTCTGAACTCTACAAATTCAACCCAATAACACTCTAATTAATCTCCAAATAATCTGATTTAACCCAAATTCATCACTATTGACGTTAAGGTTTGAGTTAATTACCTAAGTTCTTGAACAAGAGGGTGGGAATGGTTATTGGAAGCTGTAGCGTGACTCGTGGCTGGGTAGGCGGCGAGAATCAGATCTGGGGGCTCCTCGTTGGTGGCAACCGACTCTAGTAGTTGGGGCTAGCGTTAAGGAGAACGAGAAGTTGGGCGACAAGAACAGTGGCTAGCACCGATGAGGTGGGCGGTGCTCGTTTGGTGTGAAGAAGAGCCGCGTGAGGTGATTTGTGGTGGCGGTGGAGCCGGTGATGAGGAGAAGCGGTGGTGGTGATGAGTTGAGTGAAGCTGTCGGTGGTGGGTGTGATGTTCTCCCAGTAAGGGGCCACGGGAATGGGACAAAGAGATTGAGAATTAGAGAGAGAAAGAAAAATGAAGAGTGAGAAAATGTTTGCTGTGCTTTGAGAACCAAGTGGGGATTTATCTCCCATATTTATACATACATATACATACTTTTATTTTTTTTTCCTTTTTAGGTACAAATCCTATTATATCAACATTCAACTAGTACCCCAATTTCTAGTAGTAATCCTCAAAATGACAAAACCAACTCCTTTAATCATTCTTATTTCTCACTTGTGGGTATGCTATTCTAATTTTCAATTAACTTAAAAGTGTTAACTGATATTTCTAATTTACTAGGAATATAACTCAATACTAGTATAACTATAATCACAACCAGCTGAACAAAATTATAAAGAAAATGACATTTGTACAGTAACATCTTTAATTTAAATTAACAAATCCGTTTGTTATAAATCTACTACTCATAAATCATTTCTTTAGAAATTTAAAATCATGAAATTATTGATTCTCGTTTACTCGAAAAATAGCAATAAAAAAAAATGCTGGTTATTACAAAAGTGGTGATGAAGAGTACAATCCTAGGATGGTTAATAGGGGCTACATAACTAACAATGGGGATGAGACAGATCTAGACTACTTGAATGGGAAATATTTTGAGTATTTAGAGGATGGGAAAATGAAGCTACAGAAAGGGCCAATATTCCTCACCAAAAGCCAATTCCTTGCTGCCATGAAGGACTACTACACCCAACAAGGTTTTGATGTGTACAGAGAATGCAACTCCAGCTGTAGATACTATGCATACTGTACAAATGCAAGTGGCACTGAGTAGGAAGTTGTCTTAACTGAGGGGTCTTCAAGCAAAAAGAGGTACAAGGGTAAGCCAAAGTGGAAGCCACAAAGGGTCTGCCCCTTTAAGATATATGTTAGCAGACTACCAAATTAAGTGACCTTCTAAATCAAAAGCCTATGTCTCCAGCACACTTGTGAGAAAATATCTCAGAATGGCAATGCAAGGGTGCCATTAATTGGCTCACTCAAAAACTATTGGAAGACTTGTGGGATCAACTAGACATGCCAGTTGCTTCCATGTTGAAGTTGGTTAAAAGGAAGTACAACATCATCCCTTCAAAAATGCAATTGTTTAGAATGAGGAGGACTGCAAAGGAGTTAATTGATGGCAGGCATGATGAGAGTTTTGGGAGAATGCTAGCCTATGCTCTATGATTAAAGCCAAGAACCCATGTTCCATTGCTCATTGGGTGGGAAGAGATTATGGGACTCAAAAGCCAATAGGGTTCAAGAAGTGCTTTATTAGTTTCAATGCACAGGAAGAAGGGTGTCTAAGGGTTCTAGGCCACTAATAGGGGTGGATGGGGTGCACTTGAAGGGGCCCTATGGCTGTATTATGGTCACTGTCGTTGCCTTAGATGGGGACAATGGTTTGTTCCTTATTGTAGTAGTAGTTGTTGAATCTGAGAGTAGGGAGGGTTAGGGATTTTTCTTCCACTTTCTGAGGCAAGCCTTGAGGCATATGGAAATCAGGAATGCAACAATAATTAGTTACACGCAAAAGGTAACAGTTACTTTCTTGTTTTTCATTCATTTCTGTTTTTTTTTTCTAGTCAAAAAATATACTCTAACTTTGTTGTGTTTTGTGCTGGGGGTTGAGGTAGCCTTGGCATAGAGACTTCTTGAAGCTAACACGAGGATTTGTGCCAGACATTTCTTCCACAATTTGAAGGTCAGATTTGGTTAAAATCTGATCAAAGAAATTTTTTGGGCTGCTGCCCATGCTTATAATGAATACAACTTCATCAGAGCAATGAAGAAGATGAAGTAAGTAGTGTACTTATTTTTTGTTCTATTTTTTTTGGACATCTAACAATTCAATGCACCTATTGTGTTTAAGGAAAATCAAACCTGAGTGCTACCACAAAATGAGAGAAGTGCTTGCAAAATTGTGGAGTAGGTACAAATTTGAACCAAGGATTATGAGTGATGAGGTAATATCTTTTGGTTGAATCATTCAACCCAAAGCTAGGTGTGTTGAGGGAGAAGCTAATATTGGCTTTAATTTATTGGAGGGAGTATGAAGGAGGTGCATGACTAAAATAGTTAAAAAGAGGCAAGCTGCCTTGGAGTGGGAGGGGTCAGTCATTCCTATGGCAGCTAACCACTGTCATGGGATGGACCTAGACATAAGAAATTGTACTATCATGATGAATGATGTGGGGGTTTATGAAGTCAGTGAAGGGGATCATTCCTTCACTGTTAATTTGAGGCAAAAAAAACTTATGACTGTAAGAGTTGGGAGATCTGTGGGTTTCCATGCAAGTATGTGGTTGCATGCGTGAAACAATTGAGGGGCCAATTGAGTGATTATGTGCATGAATATTTCTGTAAAAACTCCTACTTGTCCATTTATGGTCAATACATAAACCCCATCCCCTATTTTGATATACCTCATACAGAGGATCCTATTCTCAGTCCTCCCACACTGCAAAAGCTTCCAAGATGGCCTAAAAAAATAGAAGGGAGCTAGATGAGGGGAGAGAAGTGAAAAGAAGCAGTGTTGTCCAGTGTAGTAAATGTGGCCTTGAAGGGTATAACAGTAGGTCCTGCAAGGTTGGGGGACCTACTAAGGAAAATGGGGCTAGAAAAGGAAAGGGTGCTAGTAAAGGGAAAACTGTTGCTACTGCTGAAGCCTCTAGGAAGGGTTCTGGGAAGGGAGTTGGTTCTACTGGGACAGCCAAACATACCATGGAAGCTACTAGAACCACTAGGTTAGCTGCTACAAGATCTGGCAGTGGGGCGGTCAGTGTTCAAGCTGCTAGAGATGGAGCTAGGAAGAACATTTTGAAGAGGAGGGGTGTAATTGCTTGATTAAGTAGTGAATGGTGAAAAAACTTTTTGGACAGATACTTAAGAATCTCATTTTCTAAATCTGTCACATTGGGTATTTTTGGGGTAGATATTTGGGAATACATGAGGTATATTTATTGGGGAAACATGTGAATAGATCACAAACTTATCAATACCACAGTAGAGGGTACCTTTGTTCAAAATCTGTGAATACCACAGTAGTTGGTATATTTTGTTACAATATGGTGTGTATAATTATTTGGAGCGTTGTTAGCCTATGGCTTCAGTTGACAAACTTGATTAACCTACTTTTTAGTTGCTTTTATGTAGTTTGAAGTGGCCAAGCATACGAATGAGAATCAAATGGTTGTTGGCTATTTAGTTGTTTATCATCATCATCATCGTCGTCGTCGTCGTCGTCATCTCTTGCATGCCTTGATCTTGAATGCCTATCAATTGAATCATATTCTAATGGAGTCGCCCACTTCAAGAACTTCTCACAATCATGGCAACAGAAGTATAAGTTGCCATGATTTGCGGCGGACTCCGATATTTTCACATTGGCCCTCACACCACATCTGGAACAATTAATGATTCTATACTTAAGATTTCTAAAAATTTGAGGAGGATGAGAACCTGATGCATTTAAACAAGACCCAAGGGCTTCCCGCTTTCTACCCCGGACAACTTACATGGCTTTTTAGCACCTCCTCAATTACAACCGAGAATTCTATTTTTATAGAGTCTACATGCAGCACACACCTTCTTAATCTAACTCCCACTAAAGTTAGAAAACTTAGCTATGAACCCTTTTCCAATCAACTTTCTAATTATATAGAATTTCCACCTTCCTAAACAACGTTCGGAAGTAGTCTAAATTACATTAGGATATGTGCTAAAAGATAAGCTAGCAGATAATACACAAGATATGGAAAAATATACCTTAAACAAAATCAACTGAAATAGCTGGCTCTTGCTCGCAGCAGTACCGCCCGCCTGGGCGGCCTTCAAACGCTCGATTTATTGGTCACTACCCGGGCTCTCACCCGGGCACTGGCGAGCGGCTGTTGCTGCTGCTTGCTCACGGCTTTTCCTTCATCTTCTTGATAGCTTCACTTCCACACTTGTCATAAATTTATGCTCCACTCTCAACAATCTCCCACCTCCCACCTGGAGATAAATTTATCTCGAACTAAGAACACACATCTCGATTTCATCTTCAATGAACAGGAAGAGCACCATGAACATATTCAAATCTCCATGAAAATCATCATCATCACTGTCTTCAACTCATCATGAAGATCAGCAAGGTATTCACCAGTCTCGGCCAAGTTTTGAACTTACTCCAAAGATAACCCTAAGAAGTCACAAGCATCTCATCGTTCCCAACTAAACGAAAAACTTTGTCTTCTTTCATGTCCTCTTCTGTTCCACACATTACCCCGTGTGTTAGCTTCACCTTGTGTCACGAAAATTCAACATTGACCCAATTTTAGTTCCAAAGCCCACTATTCACAATTTTTTTCCATGCAGTACCTCAAAGCTTCTATCATCCCATTTCAACAACTACCTACTCGTGTTTTATGCTTAGTCAGGACATCACCAATGATCCCTACCATTGTTCCACGAGCAAGAGCAAACAAGAAACTGTCCCCGAACACACCCCGTAGCCAATGTATCACAGTTGCATCACAAATACAAAAATTAAAATTTTTTAACAGGGGATTACCTTGATATTTTTGCAACTCTCACCTAGAGCAAAACCCATGGTTTTGATGGCATAGTTTTTGAGGCCAAAACTACAAACCGCTTGTTTCGTAACTTTTTAGGCCAACGCTATCAAACCCTCTTCCGTGCCTTCCATCATTGTAATGTGAGCCAATCCCATTGATTCTCTTGACCCCATCACCACCACCTAATAACAGCTTACCAATCATGCTAGGCTCTCAAGATTTACGACGTCATATTGACTCCACCAAGATCGTCTTCTTACCACCATGGCATAGTCATAAATGAATGCACAAAACCCTATAAAGTACTCCCAAAAATCCTTTTGGGTGTTAAACATACCTATCATAGAGATCACTAACCGAACCCTGCCAAAAATGGTGTCTTTAAGCATGCTTCGTCAACCACCCAAGTTGCACATCCAATTACCACAATCATACTTTTGTTTCTCTCTCAGCGCGCAACTGCTAAAATGCGCTAAGGACCATGGTGAGGAAAATTAAAACACATAAAAAAGCGCAATCTGCTAAGAAATCAAAGAAAGGTAGAAATCGAAAAGAGGATGATGACTAAGGATGCCAAGATAGTTCGATCGATGGTCGATTTGCAATGGGTTAGTGCACTGGAGTTTGACCAAGAACCTGATAGTGACGATGAAAAATTGCTATCACCAGATGAGGCTGTGTGGGAATTTCGAAGATTATTAGCTCAACAGAAGAGTACGGCACCGACTTCAACTATTTTATGGGATAATTAGATTGCTTGAAGATGCAGCTCAAGAGGACAATGTCATGACAGCACGGGTAAGTTTTTCAATTGGAACTCCTCCCCCTTTGCATAACAAAGTAATAGCAAACATATAATCCTTAGCTCATAGGTTAATGTGTTGAAATACATGTTGAGGATGTTCAAGAGAAGATTAATTTCTAGAGTTCTTCAATACTCTACTATGTACTGGGGTCAAACTCCCCCTTGCCATGTTATGGAAGGCTACTTGAAAAGGGTGTGGGGCAAGCATGGGATTGATGAAATATTTGCTATGGCTAAGTGTTTTTTTTAGTTAGATTTCATTTTATGGACAGTCTAGCTAAGGTGCTTGATGGTGGTTTCTATACCTTTGACAACCCTTATTGTCAAGACATGGAAACTAGACATGGACATAAGAAGTGAGGAAGTGAAAACTGTGCTAATCTGACTTTAGTTGACTGGATTGAACTTGAAATACTGGGAACAGAGAGCTCTAGATAAATTGTGGGGATTGTTGGGAAGCCATTGAGAAGTGATGCTCCTACTGTGAATAAGCAAATGTTAAGTTATGCTAGAGTTTTGGCAGAAGGGTCACTAAAACCAATTCCCCTCATCTATATCTTTTCAAGATGAGACTCGGAACATGTTTAGATAGGAGATAAAGTATGAGCATAAACCAGTTAGATGCAATGGGTGTCTTGAGGCATACTGTAAGAAGAAGGCTCAAACCAAAAGGGTTTGGGTTCTTGATGCATGTCGTTACCGCAACAAAATTATCACTTACTAAAACCTAACAAAGTTAATAAGGTAAGTGATGCGCATTTTTAACACTATTAAATAACTCGAGTGAATTATCGAACCAATATTCAATCTTCAACAGCAATGGACTATTAAAATAAAAAAAATATCTTATCTTTGGGGTTTTTGTGTTTAAATAAACAAAAGAATAAAGCAATAACTCACGAAACAGAACGGGTAGGATGATAAACAAGATCACCACTCAGTTCCACAAAGACTAGGCCACCAAGAACGAGATAAAGATCTCAAGAACGTCATCAAGTAGCAGGTATAAAGACGTAAAAGAAATTCAATTGGTTGAATTCTCAATTCTCATTTAATGATCAAAATACACACCTCAATTGATTACATTCAAGCCATATTTATAGGCAAATAATTGGAATAAGACTCCTACTAAGATTAAGAAACTTCCTACTATTTATTCTCTACAATAGCTGAAATTAAAAGACTCCCAAATTAACTAGGAAAGCTGTAAAAGAGTACTCAAAAATATAAAACAAACAAACTCCTAATGCAATTAGGAAATAGCGGTATTTAGGAAAGTTTTGCCTTGGCACCCTAGTTTCTCCCAAACGTGTTTCTTCACTTTCCAAAAATTAAACCAACATCCAAATCTGTACATTGACACCATAATCACATGGTAATCAAGATTTCCCACCAATATCTTGCACGTTAATATTGAGTAACTCGTAGCTTAGAATTGTGCTTGTTCCCTGCATCTGTTTCTCATCCTGTTCAGCTCTATTCTGCCTAGCTGTTTCTTGGCAGATTGTTACTCTCCTTGCTCCCACATCAGACTCCCCTTCTTCAAAAGGAATTTCCCTCAATTCCTAAACTGCTCATCATCCAAGTATGTTGATAAATCTCCCACATTGAATGTAGCACTAACATTGTATTCCCTGGGCAAGTCAATCTTGTGGGTGCTCTCTCCCACTCGTTACAGCACTTTGAAAGGACCTTCAGCTTGCTGCATCAACTTGTTCTTGCGTATAGATGGAAAGCGATCCTTTCTTAAGTGAATCCAAACTAAGTCAACAGGTTGGAACACCGGTTGGGAATGATGCTTGTTTGCCTTCTCCTTGTAGAGAGCATTTGTCTTCTCAATCTTTCCTCGAACCTGTTCATGGAGTTTCATCATAGCTTCAACTCGGGCCTTGGCAATTAAGGATTAATGTCATAAACCGCTTGAAAAGGTGAGTGCCCAGTAGTATAAGTAGGTGACTAGTTATAGGCGAACTCATCATGAGCTAGTTTCTCATCTCACTTTCTTGTAGTCTCGCTCACAAGTCCACATAACAGGTTTCCCAAAGTTCGATCTCTTAGGAAGTTTAGTTTGTCCATTTGTTTCAGGATGACTAGAAGTACTAAACAACAACTTTGTTACCAATAAATTCCACAAATTCTTCTAGAAATAGATAATAAACTTGGCATCACAGTCTGAAACAATGGAACTGGATACTCCATGTAAGAGCACAATCTCCTTGAAATACAAATCTGCAATATGAGAAGCATCATTGGTCTTGTGACGTGGAATAAAATGAGCCATCTTTGAAAATCTATCAACCTCAACCATAATTGCATAATTGCTTTTTGAGGTTCTTGGCAATCCAACAATAAAATCCATACTCACGTCTTTCCAAGGTCTAGAGGGAACAGGTAGTGGAACATATAATCCCTTATGAAAGGAACTCTTGGCTCTTTGACATGTACCACATCTCCCAATCAATGCGTGCACATCTCCCACCATCTTTGGCCAAAAAAAATGTTCTTGAAGGATTTCAAGAGTCTTGTTAATCCCAAAGTGACCAGCAATACCTCCACCATGAGATTTACGCACAACTCATGGAAAGACCACTTCGGAACACACAGCTTGTTCCCTTTGAAGAGGAACTCTTCTTGCAAAGAGTAACTTCCTTGAACCCCTTGTTGACACTCTTGATAAATGGAACCAAAATCAGTATCATCTTTGTATAATCGCTTTAACATCTCGAATCCAATCAGTCTTGAATTAAAAATTGCTAGCGTAGAGTATCTCCTTGACAAAGCATCAGCAACAACATTCAATTTCCCATCTTTGTACTTAGATGAAAAATTAAAAGATTGTAGGAACTCAACCTACTTAGCATGACGTGGATTTAACTTTTGCTGCCCATGAATATGCTTAAGTGTTTCATGATTTGAATGTAAAACAAACGGCTTAGGTCTCAAGTAATGACTCCAATGATCGAAAGCTTGCACAATAGCATAAAATTCTTTGTAATAAGTGGAATAATTACAACAAGATCCACTTAACTTCTCACTAAAATAAGCAATAGGTCTCCTCCTTTGTACTAGAACAACCCCTATGCCAATACCACTTGCATCACACTCCACTTCAAATAGCCCATTGAAATCGGTTAGCTCTAGAATTGGAGCTTCATATAGTTTCTCTTTGATCACTTCAAACGCTCTTTACACAGCTTGTGACCATTCAAAGTTACCATTCTTCATACAATCAGTAATCGGACTCATTAAGGTACTAAATCTCTTGACAAAGCACCGGTAGAATGATGCTAGTCCTTGAAAGCTTCTAACTTGGGTAATTGGGCCCTGAATAGGCCAAGACTTGATCGCTTCAACCCTTTGATTGATCAACTGAAATTCCATCTCCAAAAACAACATATCCCAAGAAAACAATACTAGGAACCATTAAAGAACACTTTTCCATCTTACCATAAAGCTTCTGTTTTCTAAGTGTTTTAACCACCTGTTTTAAGTGATTCATGTGCTCCTCCTTGTTCCTACTATAAATCAGAATATCGTTAAGATAAATAACAACAAATCTACCAAGAAAAGGCCTTAATACCTCATTCATGAACCTCATGAAGGTACTAGATGCATTAGTAAGACCAAATGGCATAATCGTCCACTCGTACAATCCATGCTTGGTTTTGAAGGCGGTCTTCCACTCATCCATCTCGCATTCTGATTTGGTGATAAACACTATGAAGATCAATTTTTGAAAACACCTTGGAACCATGTAGTTCATCAAGCATATCATCAAGGCGTGGTATAGGGAATCAGTAGTTGATAGTTAAGTTGTTCACAGCGCGACTATAAATGCACAAACGCCATGTTCCATCCTTCTTCGGTACCAATAGAGCCAGTATAGCACATGGACTCATACTTTCTCGCACATAGCCTATTTCCATCAAATTCCCAATTTGCCATTGTAACTCCTTGGATTCTTACGGGTTGCAACGATAACCAGGCTTGTTATGCAAGGTGCTCCGGGAATCAGATCAATCTGGTGCTCAATACCTCTAATTGGAGGTAAACCAGGGGCTAACTCATCAGGGAATATTTTGGAACTCCTTCAGCAAGGAACTCAGATTTGGGTCCAGCGGAACAGTCGGTGGAATAAGGGTTGCTCCATCAAAGTTTCCTTAGCTATCAACACATAACCAACTTGGCTGTCCAGAAACTCTGATAGGTACAAAATAATACATCTTTTATACCCTCATAAGGAAAATTGGTTTATTGGCCGCCATCACTTGTCTTTGTTGTAAATTGTATTACTTCCTATTTCAAGGCTTAGGTAGATTCCATTTAAATTTGAGTTTATTATTTCTTAATCTCTCCGTGGGATCGATCCTTATTTACCATGTACTGCGTTTATTATTTTCTAGTGGTAGAAATAAGGTTTTAATTTGTGTACGCTTACGACACATACCAAACTCCTTCTGAAATTGTGCCTCATTCAGAAACAAACTCTCGCAAATAGATTTATTAGTTTCCAAATCATGAATCTTACATGGGGTAAAGGATACAAAGAAATTTTCTTAGCATCTCTCATGAGTACATAAGTCTTTTTATGCCCATCATGTTTACCACTACAATCAAATTGTCATGGCCTACCCAACAATATATGACATACCGCCACGAGTATAACATCACAAAGAACATCATCATGATAGTGCTTACCAATAAAGAAAGAAATAAGTGCTTGCCTTGTTACCTTTAAGTCGTTTCCCTTGTTCAACCATCTCAATGTGTAAGGACGAGGATGCTTTGTTGTAGGTAACCCCAACTTATCCACAAGGATTGTAGAAGCCACATTGGTGCAACTTCCACTATCTATTATGATGTTGCATAGCTTGCCTTGAATCGTACATCTTGTGTGAAAAAGTTGTTCCCTTTGTTGTTCCTCTTGTGGCTTAGGAGGTGTATTGGTGCTCAACGCTCTCCTAACTACAAGTAACTCCCCTCCGTCATCTGGTTGTGTCTCAAACTCCTCTTCACTATCATCAACAACCGCTTTCTCAATTTCTTCAAAAGCTTTCTCATTAAGCACACTATCAATCTCTTGTATATCATGCAAAGTCATCACACGTTTGGTAGGGCATTCGGCTTGAAAGTGACCATACCCTTGACACTTAAAACACTTCTTCCCATTTCTATCCTTCTTCCTCTCAGGTTCTTCTTGGGGATCTTTTCTTTTCCCTTGTTAATAGGGTTCTTAGTATCACCTTCAGTCTTGGAACTAGCGGAACTGGAACCAGGTTTGTAAAAAGTTGTTTCTTTCACAAACAGTTTTGAATCTGCCTTCTTGTTTCGGACCTGTTTCTCCACCTTTAGTGCCAACTTGCACAATTCTTCAAATAAGAAGAACGGTTGGAGTTCCACCTTCTCAACAATAGTGGAATTCAAACCCCCCAAAAATCTTGTCATCTTTTTCTCTTGGCGTTCTTGCAAATCACACACCATAGCCAATCTCTCAAACTCACGCATGTACTCCTCCACGGAACTAGAGCCTTGTTTTAAAGTTGTTACCTTTACATATGAATCTTACAAATAATCATTGGGTAAGAATCGTTTCTTGAGTTGTTTGTTCAACTTCTCCCAAGAATTAATCTTGTCCTTCCCTTCATGTCTCCTTTGTGCTTGCAAGTTATCATACCATAAAGAAGCAAACTTAGTAAATTTTAAAGTTGGTACCTTGAACTTCTTGCGATCATTATACTCCTTATACTCGAACACACGCTTGGCCTTTCTCAACCAATCTAACAAAACCTCTGGATCAAAACTCCCATCAAAGTCAGGAATATCAATCTTGAGATTCTTATCATCATCTCGTGCATGTCGCCTAGGAGGTGGGCTGCCTCCATCTTCTTCACCTCTTCCATGATCCGAGCCTTCATGTCACCTATTTCTAAGATTTCTCCTTGGTAAGGCATTGTGTACCATGGTCTCGAAATTAGCAACCACATCAACGAGTGTTGCAATCCGCCTCTCTATATGTTCTTGTTTGTTTGTTGTGTCGTTCACCATGATTAACTCAATTCACTCGATCAAGAACCTATGCTCTCATACCACTTTGAAACGTATTTTTAACGCTATTGAAGAACTCGAGTGAATCATCAAACCAAAATTAATCCCACTCGAATTTCAAGTTGATCTCATTTGATTCTTCAAATATTAAACTAATCGAGTTTCGAAACGAAGGGAACTTTAACTAATCGAGCTTCAATGGCCACAACTTTTCAGCCTAGAGAGGAAGATAGAGGAACAATGGGGTTTTACCCGTTGAGCATTGTCGAAAATAGCGAGGGAAATGATTTTGGGAAGTTATATTGTCTTATTTTAAATTTAGGGTTTCAATTATTAGATTGTTTCTATTTTTGATTTTAGTACACTTTTGACTACTGATTGTGCTAACGACCTAATTAACGAAGTTAAGTCAAGTCAATAAAATGAAATGTTTTTTTTAATTGTCAAGTCACCAAAATAGAATTAGGCAAATGTTAGGACAACAATTTATTATTACACCAAATGTCAAGGCACGAAAATCTTTCCCCACCATACTACTGATTTATCTGCTTAGGCACTTTAGTGACTCGATCCATCCAGGTCTCCTTAACATCTAGGTTGATTTTCTAAAATAAATAAAGAACATATTTTTGGGGTTTTTGTGGTTAAAGAAGCGAAAGAATAAAGAAATATCTCACGAAACAAAATGGGTAACAGGATAAACAAGATCACCACTCAATTTCTTAAATGCTAGGCCACCAAGAACAAGATAAAGATCTCAAGAACGTCACCAACCAGCAGGTATAAAGACGTAAAATAAATTCAATTGCCTAAATTCTCAATTCTCATTCAATGATCAAAACACACACCTCAATTCATTACATTCAAGCCATATTTATAGGCAAATAACTAGAATAAAACTCCTACTATGATCAGGAAACTTCCTAATATTTATTCTCTACCATAATTGAAATTAAAAGACTCCTAAATTGATTAGGAAACCTGTAAAAGACTCCTCAAAAATATAGGAAGAAACAAATTCTTAATGAAATCAGGAAATAGCGCTATTTAGGAAAGTTTTGCTTTGATGCCCAAGTTTTCTGTCAGACGTATTTCTTCCACTTTGCAAAAATTAAACCAACTTCCAAATCAGTACATTGACACCATAATCAAGATTTCCTACCAATATCTTGCACGTTAATGTTGAGTAAATCATAGCTTGGAACTATGCTTGTTCCATGCGTTTGTTTCTCAGCCTGTTCAGCTCTATTCTGCCTAGGTGGTTCCTGGCAGATTGTTACTCTCCTTGCTCATGCATCGGTAAGTAAGGGTCGATCCCATAGAGAATGATAACTTATATGTTTATGCACTTTTGATCAATAACGGGGGAATTTTTAGAGGAACTAATGAATCTAAACTAAACTAACTAAAATAAACTTTAAAAGAACTCAATCAATCAAGTAGATAAACACTCAATAGAGAAATAGAAATCTTCCATGCAAAATAATTCAATCATAAACACATACAATTGCTAATCAAATAGATTGGCTACGGAACTTTAGACGCTAAAAATTTCCTAACTTTCCTTAGTTTGTACTTCGTAGTTAGACCCAGACCTGCCCTAAATATCTAACTCTAACCATTAGAACAACCACAATACACCTGCGCACAGGATTCAATTCAATGGCAGCATTAACGAATTAGAAAGTCATCATAAATCCTACAAAACCAACACACCACCAGGTGGATCGATTTAGCCTAGATTATGAATTGCCATAATTGGGAGTTAAGATGTTTGACCATCCTAACACCAATTAATTGCCACTTGTGTTAAATGCTTTAAACAATTATAGACCTAGATTCATTAGCTAACATTAAACCTCTGATTTAACTAAATAATTGCGCACCTACCTAGACTAAATCATCAATCATAAATCATACAATTCGGGCAAAACGTAAATACGTGAAAGAAAGAATTGCATTTCAAGCAAAGCATAACTTGTTTCATGAACCTGTTACATAGATTCAATCTAATGTGTCTACTGAGCACGAAGCCTAGGAACTCATATTACAAAGCAAAAGAAAGAAAAGGAAAAGAGGAACCATGCTAAAATCTAGCAATGAAGGGCGAAACACCACATGAAACTGCTTTTACCCCTGTTCCTCGACCAGTTCCTCTTAGGCTGCAACGTGAGCTGTGAATTTCGGCCAAGGCCCAAACCCCCTCTTTCGTAACTAATATTCTCCTTATATGGGCAAGGGAACCACGTCCAACTCCTCTTCTCTTCAGATCATCTTCTTTAGAAGACTTTTAAAGCAGTTTGGAAACTCACCGCTTAAGGAAAATATAATATTCCACAATATCCTTCCATTATCTTTCCTTAGGAAGTAATTAAGAGGTTTAGGAAATCTTGAAACTTCAGAAAATAATCCAAATTCATCCAGCTAGCAATCCCTCAAGATTAGGAAAGTTGTAGAGTCCTACTTGGCATAAAACTCCACCTTTTGCCTTGTTCTCCAAGCATACCACCTTAGGATAATATTTGGGAATATCTTAGAAAAAAAAATATCAGCAAAATTCACCCTAGACATGTAGAAGATCTAGTGAAATATGGATTAAATATGGGCATGAAATTCTTCTTCCTTGTATCACACATTCTGCCCAACAGTTCCTAGTCAATTCCTCAGCTTGTTCCTGCTTGCACAACCTGTTCCTGACGAGTTCCAAACTTGTTCCTTCCACTGTTTCTTTTATAAGCTCGTGGCCATTTATTTCTAAAACCAAATGCGTAATTAGAATCATAAAATTAAATATAAAATAATGAAAGTGGAAAATAAAACCAAAAAGACTAGAATACTCCTAAGAAACACAAGAAACACTATGAGAAACAACCAAAAGACAAGTATTAGAGAACTAAAATATGCCTTTTTAACCACTTATTAGTTCCTAAATCAAAGCAACCAGCCAAGAAACCTGAGGCGGATAAGGATTGTTTTCAGAAAGTAGGAAGGAAAACTCAAGCACCTGGAAATGATAATGCTGACAAGGGGAAAAACTCTTCTATTCAGAAAATGGGGTTTCTGCTCCAGGCATACAGGGAGGAGACAAAGTTGTACCTACCAGTAATGTCTTTGATATATTGCAACAATTTGATACTACTACTGAAGCTATTAATGCCCCTACTACTAGGTCTACTAATGGGGGAAAAAAGAAATTAATAGACCCCTCATCCTCTAATGGATAGAGTGGGATTTTAGAATGTGAGATGAATAAAATAAACCATGTAAACACTGAAATTAAATGGTTTTTGCATGCTCAGAAGGTTGGTTTATGTGGTTTGATGGAAATAAAGGTTAAATCCCGTAATGTGAATAAAATTCATAGTAGTATGGTGGAGCATTGCTACTAACAATTCTCTTCATCATGGTGGGAGATTGTGTAATATGGCTTCCTTAGTATTTCATAGTCCAAATACTTCATATGTCTTCTCAATTGATACAATGTGATGTTACACATAGAGGGACTCATAAGTCTTTTATATGCACTTTTATCTATTGAATGAATGATGGAAAGGATAGGGAAGCTTTATGGCAGGATTTGAGAGTTCTAAAACCTAGGAACAATTCTCCTTGTATTATTTGTGGGGACTTGAACACCAACCTCAATTATGATGAGAGAATGGGTTATGTGGTTACTCTAGCTGAAATTACTGCTTTCAAATATTGTGTTTATAATTGTGAGCTACGGGACCTGAAGAGAGGATGATCATTTTTCACATGGTCTAATAAACATCCAAGAATTGATAGAGTCTATTCTAGAATAGACAGGTGTATGGTGAATATGGACTGAGTTAACAGCTTCCCTAAAGCAGTACAACACCCCAAGTCCCACATTGATGAATGTGTGGAGTGTGATTGATTTATAAGTGATGGAGTCCAACAACTTATGATGTGAATAAAGTATCAAAATCACAAGGTAGATGGATAGAACCTTAAGTCTTATCACACAGAACGGACCAAAGGGCTTGGGAGTCACACAGAAACCCGGAGATTTAATTAGAATCACACAGAAACTAAGAAAAAGTCAAAGAGAATAAATCTCAATTATCAATATCAACTCTATGTATTATGATCAATGAGGGGCCTTTAAATAGGCAATTACATGGCTTGAAAAGTAGAAATCTGAATCCTATTTGGATTATCTTAGCAAGTAATTAACTAGGTTAAGAAATCAACTTCCTTAGCTTGGGGAACAATCTACCCAATTTACGTAAACTAATTAAAACTAGAAAATAACAAACTAACAAACTTTACTAAAAATAATCTAACCTAAAATATTGCCTAATAATAATCATAAAGATAAGAAACTAATCCCATGAATTTAGGAAAAGATAAACTTTCCTAAATTCGTTCAAGGCATGTTCCAAATTTGTAGGGTTGCCTTCAAGCGCGTTTTCGACCAAGTTACACTCTGAATCTCGCCGAGTGTTCAGCATTAAAATTGTAGATCTCCATTTTATCTTTCCGTATCCTTTTGAAACGCTCGATTTCACTTCGGACGAAGAAGTTATGGCCAAAATACGAAATTGTCTCTGAATTGTAGTGAACCAGCTTTCACATACGTAGGCTTGCTTGGGTTTCAATTTTTCTCATTTTCAGACTTTCCTAAAGTAATTAAATTAAAATAAGGATTTATAATTTAGCCTTTACATTATTATTCCTAATAACATATCCCTATAATTGGGAGAAAATAAATAACAATAATTAAAATAAAATAAAATTACATAAAACAATCATAAAGAAGAAGCTTGATTCTCGATATTCTATAAACACCCCAATTAATGACTGTTTCGGAATGCAATTCAATAGAAACCCATATAATATAGAACTTGGGCTTGAGATATTTGAGTGTGTATAATTATTCGGGTTGGATCCACTTCTTCCTGGATCAATTTGTCTTTCTTAAAAAAGAATTGTCCTCAATTCTTCGCGGGCATTAACGAACTTGTCTTGACTGATCATTAACGAATCTAAGTTCAAAAGATTAACAGCATTGCTAACCTCATCATTCTTGGGTTGAAAAAGATCCTTACGTTGATGTACGGTTCTTCACAATTGATGCACAGTTTTTCATCTACTGTTACCTCAAGATGTGTCTTTGGATGTAGAACTTGAATTAACTTAACTTAGTTAAGATGTGGTTCTTTTTCAATATCAGTTCCAACTTTTGGTACATCTTCATGGAGTTCTTGCTTTTGATCGTCAAGATTGAAACTTTCTTGTTTTTCTTGATGCATAATAACCACGATTTCTTTCTTACAATGAGAAAGTATCGTGGACTTTTGTCGGGCAGAGTATTCTTTCTGCTATTTCAAAAACCTCCTAAAATTTTTTTCTTCACTTTCCTCCTTACATTTAGGAGTAATTTCAAAATCTCCTAAGAATCGTGGTCTTGAAGGCAAGAGTTCTTTCATTAAGTGCCTTTTCAATTTTTCCCAAGATTTAATCTTTTCTTTTCCTCTCATCTTTCTTCTTGCCTTAAGATTCTTATACCCAACAGATGCATATCCTTGAATTGTAGGATTGCAACGTTGAATCTTTTATGATCATCAAACGATTTATTGTCAAAGATCTCCTCAATTGATCTAATACACTTCAATAACTTTTCAAGATCATATTTACCACCAAACTTCGGGAGATCATCTTCATTGCCACTTATATTACGACTTTCCTTGCTTCTAAAGAGCGATTTATCTTCAACAAAGTGTTTCGCAAATTTTGGTCTATTAATCGAGCAATATCTTCAAGACTGAAATCAGGCATCTACTTTTGTGCGGTGATAAAAATTAAAACATCCAAAAACAGTAGTAAACGATCGAATTTTGTAAAAATAGCATGGGGCTAGTAAGCTAAAGCTTCATTAAACTTGCTCAGATTGTTGTTTACCTACGAAAAACACTATTGATTCTCCAAAATCGTAGAACTTCTGTTTGACGTCCTGACGAACTATCACAAATTTGATGCGACCAAAATCTTCACGAACTTTGAGGTCGTGTATGTTGGATTATTGTAGCAATCTTTTTTTTTCGTTTTTGATTGTGTAAATCGTGGCTTGGTGAACGTCCGTAGAGCATTGTGCTAGCGAAAAGGTCACGACACAAGGAATTTTTTTTTTTATTTTTTTGTGGTTTAATAGCTATTTTTGGCTAGGTCTTTTATAATGTTAATGGAAGGGTGGGTTGGGATCTTGTAGCTTTGATGCCAAATTGATGTAAAATAAAGTATCAAAATCACAAGTTAGATGGATAGAACCTTAAGTCTTATCACACAGAACGGACCATAGGGGTTGGGAGTCACACAAAATTCCGGAGATATAATTAGAATCACACAGAAACTAAGAAAAACTCAAAGATTATAAATCTCAATTTATCAATAACAAGTCTATGTATTATTGATCAATGAGGGGCCTTTAAATAGGCAATTACATAGATTGAAAAATAGAAATCCTAATCCTAGTTGGATTATCTTAGCTAGTAATTAACGAGGTTAAGAAATCAACTTAGTTATCTTGGGGAACAATCTACCAAATTTAAGGAAACTAATTAAAATTAGAAAATAACAAACTAACAAACTTTCCTAAAAATAATATAACCTAAAATACTGCCTAATAATAATCATAAAGATAGGAAACTAATCCCATGAATTTAGGAAAAGATAAACGTTTCTAAATTCGTTCAAGGCACGTTCCAGATTCGTTGGGTTGACATCAACGCATTTTCGACTAGGTTACGCCCTGAATCTCGCTGAGTGTTCAACATGAAAGTTGTAGATCTCGATTTTATCTTTCCATATCCTTTCAACGCTCGATTTCAACTTCGGACGAATAAGTTATGGCCAAAATACAAAAATTGTGTATAATTGTTCGGGTTGGACCCACTTCTTCTTGCATTATTCTGCCTTTCTTGGGAAAGAATTGTCCTCAATTCTTCGCGGGCATTAATGAACTTGTCTTGACTGATCATTAACGAATCTAACCTCACAAGATTAACAGCATTGATAACATCATCATTCTTGGGTTGAAAAAGATCCTTAAGTTGATGCACGGTTCTTCACAATTCATGCATAGTTTTTCATCTAACCTCATGATTTGTCTTTGGATGTAGAACTTGAATTGACTTAACTTGGTTAAGATGTGGTTCTTCTTCAATATCAGTTACAACTTTTAGTACATATTCATGGAGCTCTTGCTTTTGATCGTCAAGATTGAAACTTTCTTGTTCTTCGTGATGCATAATAACCACGTTTTCTTTCTTACAACGAGAAAGTATCGCGGCCTTTTGTCGGTCAGAGTCTTCTTTCTGCTGTTTCAAAAACCTCCTAAAATTTTCTTCTTCACTTTCCTTCTTAGGTTTAGAAGTAATTTCAAAATCTCCTAAGAATCGGGGTCTTGAAAGCAACAATTCATTCATTAAGTGCCTTTTCAATTTTTCCCAAGATTTAATCTTTTCTTTTCCTCTCATCTTTCTTCTTGCTTTAAGATTCTTATACCAAATAGACGCATATCCCTTGAATTGTAGGATTGCAACTTTCAATATTTTATGATCATCAAATGATTTATTATCAAAGATCCTCTGAATTGATCTAATCCACTTCAATAACTTTTTACAATCATATTTACCACCAAACTTCGGGAGATCATCTTCATTGCCACTTATATTACTACTTTCCTTGCTTCCAAAGAGAGATTTATCTTCAATAAAGTGTTTCGCAAATTTCTGGTCTATTAATCGAGCAATATCTTCAAGACTGAAATCAGGCATCTTCTTTTGTGGGGTGAAAAAAATTAAAACATTCAGAAGCAGTAGTAAACGATCGAATTTTGCAAAAATAGAGTGGGGCTAGTAAGCTAAAGATTAACTATTCTTGCTCAGATTGTCGTTTACCGACGAAAAACACTATTGATTCTCCAAAATCGTAGAACTTCTGTTTGACGTCTTGACGAACTATCACAAATCTGATGTGACCAAAATCTTCACGAACTTTCAGGTCGTGTATGTGGGATTATTGTAGCAATCTTTTTTGTTCTTTTTTAGTTGTGTAAATCGTGGCTTGGCCAACATCCGTAGAGCGTTTTGCAAGCAAAAAGGCACGACACACGTTTTTTTTTTTTTTTTTTTTTTTGTTTTGTTTTGTGGTTTAATGGCTATTTGTGGCTAGATGTTTTGTGGTGTGAATGGAAGGGTGGGTTGGGATCTTGTAACTCTGATACCAAATTGATTTGAATAAAGTATCAAAATCACAAGATAGATGGATAGAACCTTAAGTCTTATCACATAGAACGGACCAAAGGGGTTGGGAGTCACACAAAAACCCGGAAATTTAATTAGAATCACACAGAAACTAAGAAAAACTCAAAGATTTTAATTCTCAATTTATCAATATCAAGTCTATGTATTATTGATCAATGAGGTGCCTTTAAATAGGCAATTACATGGCTTGAAAAATAGAAATCCTAATCCTATTTGGATTATCTTAGCTAGTAGTTAACTAGGTTAAGAAATCAACTTTCATAGCTTGGGGAACAATCTACCCAATTCAAGGAAATTAATTAAAACTAGGAAATAACAAACTAACAAACTTTATTAAAAATAATCTAACCCAAAATACTACCTAATAATAATCATAAAGATAACAAACAAATCCCATGAATTTAGAAAAAAAATAAACTTTCCTAAATTCGTTTAAGGCACGTTGCAGATTCATAGCGTTGACTTTAAGGACATTTTCAAACAGGTTACACTCTGAATCTCGCCGAGTGTTCAACATGAAACTTGTAGATATCAATTTTATCTTTCCGTAACCTTTTCAAACACTCGATTTCGACTTTGGACGAAGAAGTTATTGCCAAAATACAAAAATATTTCTGAATTGTAGCGAACCAGTTTTAACGTACGTGGGCTTGCGTGGGCTTAAATCTTTCTGATCTTCCAGACTTTCCTAAATTATTTAAATTAAACTAAGGCTTTATAATTTAGCCTTTACATTATTATTCCTAATAATATATCCCTATAATTGGGAGAAAATAAATAACAATAATTAAAATAAAATAAAATTACATAAAACTATTGTAAAGAAGAAGTATTATTCCCGATCTTCTATGAATATCCAAATTAATGACTATTGTGAGATCCAATTCAATAGAAACCCATATAATATAGAACTTGGGCCTTGAGATATTTGAGTGTGTATAATTATTCGGGTTGGACCCACTTCTTCCTGCATCATTCTACCTTTCTTGAAAAAGAATTGTCCTCGATTATTCGCGGCATTAACGAACTTGTCTTGACTGATCATTAACGAATCTAAGCTCACAAGATTAACAACATCGCTAAACTCATCATTCTTGGGTTGAAAAAGATACTTGATTTCATTGATGCACAGTTCTTCACAATTGATGCACAATTCTTCATCTACTTTTACCTCAAGATTTGTCTTTGGATGTAGAACTAGAATTGAATTAACTTGGTTAAGATGTGGTTGTTCTTCAATATCAGTTACAACTTATGGTACATCTTCATGGAGCTCTTGCTTTTGATCATCAAGATTGAAACTTTCTTGTTCTTCTTGATGCATAATAACTACGTTTTCTTTCTTACAACGAGAAAGTATCGCGGCCTTTTGTCGGTCAGAGTCTTCTTTCTGCTGTTTCAAAAACCTCCTAATTTTTTCTTCTTCACTTTCCTCCTTAGGTTTAGGAATAATTTCAAAATCTCCTAAGAATCGCGGTCTTGAAGGCAAGGATTCTTTCATTAAGTGCCTTTTCAATTTTTCCAAGATTTAATCTTTTCTTTTCCTCTCATCTTTCTTCTTGCCTTAAGATTCTTATACCAAACAGATGCATATCCTTGAATTGTAGGATTGCAACGTTGAATCTTTTATGATTATCAAACGATTTATTGTCAAAGATCCTCTCAATTGATCTAATCCACTTCAATAACTTTTCAAGATCATATTTACCACCAAACTTCGGAAGATCATCTTCATTGCCACTTATATTACGACTTTCCTTGCTTCCAAAGAGCAATATCTTCAAGACTGAAATCAGGCATCTTCTTTTGTGGGGTGAAAAAAAAAAACGTCCAGAAACAGTAGTAAACGAACGAATTTTGCAAAAATAGCGTGTGGCTAGGAAGCTAAAGCTTAGCTAATCTTGCTCAGATTGTCATTTTACCTACGAAAAACACTATTGATTCGCTAAAATCGTAGAACTTCTGTTTGATATCCTGACGAACTATCACAAATTTGATGCGACCAAAATCTTCACGAACTTTGAGGTCGTGTATGTGGGATTATTGTAGCAATCTTTTTTTTTTTTTCTTTTTTGGTTGTGTAAATCGTGGCTTGGTGAACGTCCGTAGAGTGTTTTGCAACCGAAAAGGTCACGACACACGATTTTTTTTTTTTTAAATTCATTCCATTTGTTATATTTCATTTAAAAATGAAATTCAAATTTATTTTTTCATTTATTATACTACAAATTTTGGTTGAATTGTGTATATTTCATTTAAAAATGAAATTCAAATTTATTTTTTCCATATTATATGTATTCAACTACAAAATCTATTCAAAGTAAATTGTTATATATTAAATTAGGAAATTTCAATAAAATTTAGAAGTGCATGAATATGGAATTTAATATATGGAAAAATTTCAGTCCGGTTACCTAAGGTATGACCTAATTACACATAGGTTACTCGAGGTTTGACTAATATCTATGCGGTTATCTATGGTTTGAGTTAGTATCAGTTAGATGACTTTATGTGGGATTCCGGACATCGAAAGTTGACTTGGCATTACCTTTTCAGATTTAACGTTAGATATTCAAATTTTATGACATTTATATCGTTATAGCTGTTTAACCCTTACAAAATAGATTTGGAGTGGTTGAATAAGAAAAAGAAATTTACCTTCCTCCCTACTTTTCTAGTTGTAATTGTTTGTCAAGCTAAAATAATTCTATTTTTTTTTTTTTTTTTGGTAACAAATGAAATGACGAAATGCCCCCAAAATTGAGTAAGCCACTGCCACATTGCAATGACTAGTTTTAACCTTTTACTTCCTCCGTCCCTCATTTATCTTGCGAAAATTGATATGGGGTGAGATTTAAGGAGAGGTGTTTTGTACAATTTTGCCCTTGAAGGAGGAGAACCCATGTGCTATTATTTTAT
>BSSO01001424.1:0-23734 GCA_030267885.1 Mesembryanthemum crystallinum
CTACTAGGAGTTGGCCTCGAGAGGAGGGGCTCCTAGTTCTTTATTGTAATCTTCTTACCTCAAAAAAAAAAAAAAAAAAAAAATGTGTACATGATGACTTACCTGTAGTTTATACTATGAGTTTAATTAGGCTTAACTTTTACCATAGTGGGTTGATAAGTTTAAAGATGTTATCGAGATGATGAAGAGGAATAGAGGATGGAAACTCGGTTAAAAAAGCAAGGATAATGAAATAAATAGTAATATATGAGAGAAAGTAAACTGCAAAATATAACTAAACTTGCTGTATAACCTTACAATGCACGGATATTTCACCTAGCAGACGTATCCCGTATCCGATACTTATCCGATACCGATACTCAATAAATACTCGATCGATACTTGTGGATACGCACCCGATGCGTCTCCTAAAACGTATCCAATTTTTTGGCTATGAAAATTAAAGAAATAATATCGGATACTTCTCCTATACTTATAGATACTCCACATCATTCATATTATGGTCTTTTTTTACTCCTTTTTAGCATATTCTTTACATTGTTTTACTCGATGGAACTAAATTCTATTGCAAACCTTCATTTCAATCACTAGTTGGGGTATTTCTTTTGTTTTATTCACTACTTCTCGATATTTAACCATGTTTCATTGTGTCACTTTTGATCTTAGTTATCACACCCATATATATTCGTATTTTTTGAGTTATTTTTTAAAGTTTTTTTTATTGCATCTTCAATCGATTTGTTTACTTGTGATTTACTTTTTTTTTTTTTTTTTTTTGGTCCAATTTACGTATCCCCGTATCCTAAAATTTTAGAAATTACAATATCCCGTATTGGTATCCGTACCCGTGCAACCTAGCTATAACCAAACTAATCTGAATCTGAATATAGAATGGTCCCAATAAGATGAAGAGGATCTTAATTATTACTAATTGACAACTAAATAAGATTTGTTCTTACAGTTCATTTAGATGAGTTCCTACTTGAATTCAACTCCTTAAAAGAAAGTGTGTGTTGAGATTATGGTCACTTTGTTGGTAAAAATTTCAAACTATCATAACACATTCAAGTAAATAGGTTAAGTATATACATATATAATTAAACGTGTCACAAACATCATACCTAGACCAGCTAATTAAAAAATAGTGTCCGACTTGTGTCATATTCTCATATTGTAGGACAGCCTTAGCTGAGAGTTAAATGAAAATTGAAAACCAATCATATTGGGGAACCTAGATTTTCAATCGAAATCCTTAACTTATACTCCCTCCGTCCCACTCAAACGTAAACATTGTTTGCGTATCTTTGTTCCACTTAAACATACACAGTACATTTTACTATTCATCCCAAAGAAGACATAAATAACCCCCATTTATCTCCACTATCAATTTATTTACCTATTTTAACAATAGAGGGACGGAGGGAGTAAGATCTAATAGCTCGCGTTATGCTATGCGCATCTTTTTAACACCCTGATGACTGAATCGAATCACAATATAGCTTTCCTCACTCTTCTCCTCCCCCAAAGAAACGCACAACCCTTTTCTGATGACATGCCTGTGTTATGACAATCGTACTATCCATGAGATGGTGTTAAAAGAGGCCATTGGACACACACAGGCTTTAAATTCTCTGACAATCATTAAACCAGAAGATCACTCATCAGAAAACTCACAACCATGCTTAAATTTAATGACCAGCTGGATTGGTAAAATTTACTGAAATAGGTACAACTTTTTTTGAAGAAAAGGCATTTACCCGTTATAGCTACTGCTGTGATACATCAATCAACTCAAAATGATTATATGCTTCAACAATCTGGTTATAACTCACTAAAATCTTTCTTGTAATTCTGTTGTTCTGGTTCCTTGGTTGGGGTTTAGGGGGAAGGGTGAACACAAAAGTCCCGCATCCTTACCCAACTACCACAAACCATTTTCCATTTCCTCGGTTGTTCGGGGTTTTGCCTCGATCCGCAATCAAAACAGGTTATCTTCACGCCATGTCCCAGTCTCCTAAGCTCGTAATTTCATGTGAAGCCTGCAAATTGACCCGAAAAATCATGATAAAATAAATCTTCACTGGAGCAGCAGGGAGGATATTTGTCAGTCAATAGCACCAACTATACATCTTCTCAAGAAATAACAAAAACAAAAAAAAAAAAACAAACTAATAAAGCACACTTCAATCTTCTTGATTGTCTATAAATTGAAACCAAAGCCATTAATGTCCCTTTACTCCACAAAGTAGAAGTGTTTGATCCTTTACGAACTCCTGTGCTACCCCTAGATACACTCCCTAATGACCACAAATATCTTACACCTACAAGTATCTACTTGATTTTTCTCCCTTCCAAACCATCAAAGCAATTGTTGTAAGAACTGAGAAATTCCTAGGACAAACCCAATACTTTTTTAAGAAACTGAAGAAATTTTGGAATTCGATATGTTTCGGTATTTTTATCTTCAAACCCCTGAGCGCAAGTTTCCTGAATACTCAGAAATAAGATCATTTAACTAGTCTTCACTGGTTTCATGGAAGGTTCCGAGACATAATTTATAATTTAAAAAAAGAAAAAGAAAAATGGACACTAATAATCCCACATATGGGCAATCTGACAATAATAATCTCACATATCACTTTGGCCCAAAATAATCCCACATATAGTCCACCCCGACAATACTAAACTAAATGTAACGGAGTTAAGTTTCCGTTAAACCAAATGTTCAACCACCCTAAGCGCCGCCACCGACACCGTTGTCCAACACTAACCCTCTGCACGAGACCGACAAGAACCCCCTCAATATACCCTCCTCCAAATCACGTCGCTTGGAAAATTTCCCTTCTCAGACGGCCGCATAATCTCTTGCAACAACTGCCATCCCACCACCCTGAGAGCACGCCGTTCTAGAATTTTCTAAGCTGAAATACTTTATGGATGATCTTGATAAAAAAGCTGATGTGAAATTCGTCCCCAATCTCAGCCGATGAGATCTTGAATAACGGCCATTTCACGTCGATGTTTCCATATTTTCAACATCTATTTGGGTTTACCGTAGAGCTCAACCAATGTTTCGGGTGGGAGGAGGGATTTCAAAGAACTCAGCTTGCTTTGGAGGGGAAGATTTATAGCAGGTGGGGAACTCAACAACGGCCATATCAAGCCCGATGGCGGAGGAGGAAGATCTCGACAAACTTGGCACCAGCGAAGGTGCAATTCCGGGGCAGCGTAATTCACATGAGGGTATCTTGGGGGCCTTCTTGACGAGCTTGTGGAGAAAGGCTAGCCGCTAGGTGGTCAATGATATCGGTGATGGTGGCTGAATATTGGGGTTAATGAAGATTTGACACTTAGTTCAGTATTGTCAGGGTATACTATACGTGGGATCATTTTGAGCCAAAGTGAAATGTGAGATTACTATTAACAGACCGCCCATATGTGAGATTATTAGTGTCTATTTTTCACCCAAAAAAAAAAAAAAAAGGCACCCACAATAATAGACATCTACCTTTTAGCAACTTCTATATGCATCAGAGCACTATCAATGTCACAACTTCTTCCTGCTATCTTACCAGACCTAGACAAGCAATGGCCCAATATAGTCACAAATAGGGCCTTGATCTGGTGATATCAAACCTATCAAGTCAGGTATGTCTTGTAGCTTCTTCCATTGTCCAACAAGACCTGGACCAGCAATGGCCTAGCCTAATCACATTGAGAGCCTTGATCTGGTTAAACTGAAGTACCTCACCACCATTCAAGTCATGCCTCCGCTGTCGCGAACTGGTGATTTAGATGTTCACTGGTTGGTGGTGGTTATGGGACAAGGGCGGAGGGAGAGGGAAAGAGAAGCGAGCAACAGGGCAGGGGCCGAGAGAAGAGAAGAGCAAATAGACATGGTGGTGCCAGGAGGGAGATAGGGTGGGGAGGCATGTTGCCATACCCACAACTCACAAGACGTATAGAGAGACAGGAAACAGGGGAGAGTTATTCGACTGAAGGGAGGGAGACCTTTATTCTCAAGTTCTAGTCAAATATCTTTTGCAGGAATGGGATTATAAACCCATCCCCATCTCTTTCTTCTCGAATTCATCAGTATCCCATTCCATTCATTTTCCCTCGAATGAATCAATCACCGCCTTAAGAATTGGTGACCACGTTAACAACACCAAGAGCATCTTAAGGCCAAATTCAACATAAACTGTCTTCTCCTGCCATTGAGTATTCACATTTTCAATGTTTACTATTTGTGGAGCTACTCTTCAAACAAGAAGTTAACCCATTAAAGTTATCATCTCTAATATATTGTCTTCTTTTTCTTATAAGAAAAACAATTGTATTAATAACAAAGAGAGTTTACAAAGTAGGAGGACAAGGAGTCCTCAAGTAAGAGTTACAAATTGCCCCAGTGACGTTGAAGGTCAATGAGGATATGCCCTTAAAAGCCCCCGTCACATTGGCCCAAAGAAAGGCCAAGTACACAACGCAGCCTCAAACATAATCTACTGGCTTAGAAATCCCCGTGAAGATACGGGAATACAGTTTCGGCCAAAGGCACGAGAGAAGTGCCATAAAACTACATCTCCAAAGCAAGACACAGTCCTTCAACCGCCCCAAACCAACATAATGAGTCTGTAAATGTGTACAATGTCAGCAGGACAAAGAAAGCACTCTCCCTTAATCCCCATGAGTCCTCCCCCCTAATATATTATGTCTTCTCTTTCTCATTTCTCTCTCTGTCTCTTGTTTCCTTTATATGTCCCTTCCCTACTCCTTGTTCTCTTCTTCCTTTGACAATCCCCCCTTTCTCATACAGTTTATATCCCAATCCCTCTCGTCCTCATGCTCCACAATTGTCGTCATTCAACCCTTAATTTCAATGACAATACTGCTGCGTATTTCAAACGGGGGGAGACTTTTTGTGTATGACAACCCGTGCTACTTTCTTTTGTTGGTCGCTTACATTTATGAGACCACCAATTAAAAGAAAAAAGAGGTCAACCACAAAATCATTCTCATCAACCAATGAGAGGTAGAAGGCTAGTAGCACAAAATGTAGGACACAGAAAGTGGAATAGAAGCCCAAGCAAACAGAAAGTACTGCGACATCACTAACAGCTGCCATATAATACAGAATATTAAACTACTGTTGACTTCAATACTAGAGTGAATGCTAAAAGAGTAAACTAATTTCTAGAGAGTATACTCCCTTAGTGAGTAAACTAATTTCTAGAGAATATACTCCCTTAGTCCCTTTGACCATTATTATCTGCCACTTTTTGTTGTCCTTGTCCAACTTGGATCAAAAATCATGGGGGAAAAAAGAAAAAAAAGGTACTTTGATTCACATTTTGAAAACAAGATCATTATATACATGTCAGAAGAATACTTTCATAATATTACTATTTTGGAAAATTTTCAAAACGGTAATAATAAAAAGGGTGCCCGGCATTTACCTATTCCCATTTAAGATACCTAACCTTTTGAATTAATTCCCATTTAGGGCCACTTGGCTGAAGTTGTGAAAAACTCTGTTAGAATTCCTAAATTTTTTGAGAGAATATGCAATCCAATAGAGGTTTGCATTAAAAAAGGGGAAGAGTTTGAAGAGAAATTTTGGTCTACTTTTAAGAGGGTGAAGGAGGTTGAACATGATCCAAAAAAGGAACAAATAGAGGTTGGAAAATGTTTATGGAAGGTCTATGCTTCATTTGTTGATGGCATAACTATCATATCAAGAATCTTAGATAAGAGCACACTTGTACAAGTGCTTCGGCTCCATGAATTGTAGAAGTCATTAAGGCATATTTCAAAGCAAATAATGATATGAGTGTCAACACCATGAAAGAAATTTGACTCACAATTCTCACAGAGTTTTCATGATATCGACCAATCGAACCCTAAATGGAAATTAATTCAAAAGGTTGGGTACCCTAAATGGGAATAGGTAAACGTCAGGCACCCTTTTAATTATTACCCCTAACGCCAGGTACCCTTTTTGAAATTTTTCCTAATATTTTTATAAATTTTACTTTAAGTTAAGAGAAATCAATGGTCAAAGCTTAACTTCAAAATACGCAAGCGAGAGTTAACAGGACGGAGGTAGTACTAAACAATAAGATTTATCAGCTTGTGTTCTATGCCTAAGAAAGTTGTTGGTGGGCCTAGAATTCCATCCTTTGTCTAGTGGTGGCTGGTAAATGTCGAAATTTTTTTCCAAAAGACTTTCCAACCACATGGGTAGTTCAAGAGGTCACAAATCTTCTTTATCCTTCCTGGTTCATGATCCACCACAGGAAATTATAGATATGTTCATGAATCTTGATAGTTTCATCCCGATTCTGGGACCACTAGTTTGGGCCATCAATTTGACCGGAGTACTGCCAAGTTGTTACGACATAAGGTACTTTGTGGCCCATTCATATCCTTAAAATTTAATAGAACCCATACCCAAAGCTAGTGTAAGATTCATGCCAAACAGGCTTTACTGTGAATGTCACAGGGAGAATACCAAGATCTACTGCACTTTTCCCCCTTTCCTTCTCAACCTTCATTCTTGCCTCCACTGCAATACTAGTTTCAAACTACAATGCCAACCCATCCCTGCTCCTTCACTTGCCAGCAAGCAACCTCTATCACCACCTTATTCACTCACTTTTTATCTCCCTTGATTCCTTTCTCCCACGTGATCTCTCTGTGAGGCAGAAGCATCCATGAGTATTCACCAACGCAAGGAACAGTTTCTTTGCCAATTTGCTTACACAGCTGCTGCAACTAAGGAACAATGTTGATAGTTCCTTTGGGCTCTATCAATTCGTGTCTAATGGACATGAAAGTCTATCCCTTTTCTTTTTTAGAAAAAACATAATTGTATTAATGAACAAATAAGTTACAAGCTAGGAGGACAAGGAGTCCTCAAATAGAAAATTACAAATCACCCCAATGGCGTCCAATGCCAGTGAGGGCAATCCCTCGAAAACACCGTCCCGCCTTGGACCAAACAGAGGCCAATTACACAATGCGGTCTCACACAAACTCCAACGGCCTAGCAACCCCCGTGAAAGGACGGGAGTTACGTTCCAACCAGTGGCACTAAAGAAGAGCCCTACAAGCACATCTCCAAAGCAATTTACACTCCTTCCCCCTCCCCAAACCAAAATAGCAAATCCCGAAATGCTGCACAATATCCACAGGGCAATCAAAGTTCTCCACCTTAATCCCCAAAAGCCGATGCCAAAGAGACCTCGCGAAATCACAATGCAAGAAAAGGTGCATGAAAGTGTCACAATCCCGAGAACACATGACACACTGATGAGGGGAAAGAGTCCATCTAGGTCGGCGCCTCTGTAACACATCATGGGTGTTTATTTTGCCCAACGCCAAAGTCCAGACAAAGGCACACACTTTGAGAGAAACCTTAGACTTCCAAATATAAGAGGCCAAAGGGAAGGGTGGATATTGTGGTGGTAGGCTAAGATGATGAAGGACTTACAAGAGAAGACCCCCGATGAATCCCCAACCCACACCCAAGAATCACTAGCACTCGTAAGTAGGCTAGTGTCCAAAGCGGTAAGTAAGGCACAGATTTCCTCCATGTCCCAATCATGTGGGGCCCTACAAAAGTGAAGATCCCAAGCTCCACCGTCACTCGAGAAAAAGGAAGTAATCGGTGCGTCATGTCGAGTTGAAAACCGATAAGCCCGAGGATACATGAAAGCAAAGGAACTATCCCCCTTCCACACATCCGCCCAAAATCGGACTTGGAGCCTATTACCCACTCTAAATATGACTAAAGAAAAGAAGAGGCGGTATACCCAGGAGATGTACTTCCACGGTGTAGCATGAGAAACCAAAGAGTTAGTGAGGGCGTCCCAACCATTCTGCTGAAGACATATTTACTCCTGATGACTTGGTGCCAAAGAGCCCCGGTCTTCAAAGGGAAACGCCACAACCACTTTCCCACCAGTGAGATGTTCTTAGACACCAACCGCCCAAGACCCAAACCCCCCTCCGCCTTAAGTCTACACACTCAGTCCCAACTAACAAGATGGACTTTCCGGTCGCCATCGGCGCCAGCCCAAAGGAAATCCCGCATAAACCTCTCAATTCTATTAGCTACACCCATAGGGATTCGAAAGAGAGACAGGTAGTAGATAGGGATACTAGCTAAACAAAACTGCACGATCGTGATCCGCCCCCTAAACGAAAAATACCGCCCCTTCCACCTTTCCAGACGACTAGCTACCCGGGATACAACTGGCTCCCAAAAGGACTCAGAATGAGGATTACTCCCTAGTGGAACACCCAGATAGGTAAGAGGCCAACCCTGACAACCGACTCAAGATTCAAAGGACTCTAAGACCTCATCTTCTACATTAATCCCCACCAAACAACACTTAGATAGGTTACTACGCATCCCTGAGCTAACCTCAAAAGTCTATCCTTAAATTAGTTATTCTAGTTGTTATTTTCAGTTTCCTAATTTTTTAATGAGTCAATTAAGTAATTATATTATAAGAGTCTTTTTAGGAATATTATACTTTAGGAAGTTTATGATTTAAGAGTTACAGTTTTATTTTCTTTCCTAGTTTGAGTCTAGATTAATTTGCAAGTTCTATTTAGTTTCTTTTTCCACAAGCTACTTTATTTTCCTTATAGATAAAACCCATTGTACATGTTTAATTTGGTGTGTGTTGATTAATGACAATCGAGATTGATTTCTCAAACGAGTTCATGTTTGTGAGTTCTTCAAATCTAGTCTTTATGCTTTGTTGGTGACTTAGCCTTTGACAAAGGCTATGTTTGGCACCAAAAGCTTTTGGCAGCTTTTGAGCAAAAGCTACAGCTTGAGCTTGCATCTTGTACTTTTTTCTCTCACGTACCAAACAAGATTTTAGCAAAGCTACAGCTACAGCTGATTTTTTAAAACTACTCATATTAGCTTTCAATTGACAGCTAGATTTTGAGTAAAAGCTACAGCTTGAAGCAGTAGCTTGTTCTTTTTTCTCTCAGCTACCAAACAAGATTTTAAGCAAAAGCTATAGCTACAACTAATTTTACCAAGCATAGCCAAAGTTGGTGACTGGTTCCTCTAGTGTTCTTGGTGTTTCTTTATAGAATACAAGTGATGATCTTACCTATCCTTTATTGCTTTGCATAAACCTTAAAATCACAAAAAATAGCCTTTTATTTAGTTTGTTACTTCTATTGCATCCTAGCGTATTAAATTACACATCACTCTGAAAACTTGCTTGCCAAGAGTGGCCACATTTCATGGCTCTCATTTGGATGGGCATAGGCTTCACAGCAATCAGTGAGATAACTACAAAAGTAATGGAGCTTCAGGAAGATAGGAAGATAACTAATGCTAATAAAAAAGGGAGAGAGGGGCATCATGGTGGTAACAGAAGAAGAGGAGGAACTGCTCATACTCGACCTAGGTAAAGCTAAAACCGACAAGAGAGATATAAAACAATGCTGAGTTAAGAAAACAAAAACAGGTCAAGACATTCTCTTTCTTGTACAAAGTTGACTCTTCGTTATTAATGCAATTACATTTTTATCTAAAAAAGAAAAAAGGTTAAGATAGAGTCCTCATTAACCATGGGAATATGCATGAACATGCACCATGTATAAAAATTGTACCAGAAATAGCTGTAACTAACTCAACATACCATTTATATATAAGTCTACAGCTCAACTTCCAGCAGCTGGCTTTCGTTGTATAACCAAATCATCAGCAGAGTAGTAATCTGCAATCAGCCTATACATATATGATGGATTATGCCCTCCTCTGTACAGAAAAAGCAAAAACTGCAGTCAGAAGTCTAAGTTACATAAGCAAAATTCAAGGGAAGGGAACAAAAGAAAGAGGTCAAGCATATTATCAGGACTGGTATACACAAAGAAAATGAAAACAAAATAATACAAATAACTGTAACAAAATTTGCTTAATGCTCTTTTGCAGCCTATTTAGACCAACTACCAAGCATGATTGCTCTTCTTAACATCCCCACTAGTACACATATTATTCACAGTTCCATACAACATAACTGAATCTCATCTATTCACTATTTCCTTTATTCCATTCCGAATATGCAAGGTATGCTTCTAGACAGCATCTCAGTTATATCTGATGTTATTTTTGTTTAGGAAAAGAAAACAGTGAAGATCCAGATGGTAAACCAGAAAGAATGTCATGCCAAGCAACTGATCTTCAAAGTATTTAACACAGAACAAAAGAGTTTTCCTTCTACAGCAACCTTTGAACTCTGAAGTCTCTTGACATATATTCGGAGGGAAGAGCTCTATGCTAAAAAACTAAGAAAGTTTTAACTTAAAAACAATATAGAAAAAATACGTATAAAAGCAAAACTTTTCTAGTTTGTGTGAAGAGGAGTATCCTAAGACCCTGGAGGGGTACCGTTTCTCTTCCCTTCGAAGCTCTAAGAAAATTGTATGGTGCCATGGTGGAACATTAGAAGGACCATGTCAATGCAGTCTAGAAAAAGTTACTGATTACACAGAGTACAATGTTACTTTGGATGTTGGATGGACGTCTAGAATTCGAAGAAACAACCTTCACGGAATTAGCTAATTTGAATCCTCATAGCTGCAAAGATGGCTTACCACGCCAAGTTTTCTAGGTATGACACTTTGTAACCTTTTCCAACTCACAAGGAACCGTCTATTTTTATTATGTGTCGTCAACTAACATTTCTTTCCCAAATCTAATGCTTAGACATTCCTGAAAACCTTCACTTATTTTTACGAACAAAAAAGGGGGATAGGGAGGAGGAAAAAAATCATAGTTTTCAAATTTCACAGGGTTACTAGGATGTCTGTTCCCATTCAGTCGGAGATTCGACCTTTTACTTTGCCAGATTTGAGGTATGGCAAAAGAACAAATAAGCTCCGTTTACCAGGTTACTGTTCACTTACTGGTGTGCTCTTTAATTTCTTCATTTAGAAATAAACCCCAAGAGTTTTTGCAGGTGAAGATTTTGACAATTTAAAATTATGCCTGATAAAGGAACACTCGGATCAAACAGGAAGATAGACAATTTATAATTTGTGTTTCCTCATGATGAAAACCTTTTTTAATTCCATCTGCCTCTTCTTGAAAGGCATTCAGATAAATCTCTTTATGCTCAAATGAAAAGGTGTTTAACAATTCCAAAATGTCATTATTAAATGGTGAAGAAAACAAAGAGGCCGACTGGATGAAGAAAACACCAGAAATTGAAAGTTGCATAACATAAAGAGTATCTACTATTTAGCACTTAGATGACTATAGATGAATATGAAAGCACTTACGTGTCGGTGATAAAGAGGCTAACTATCTTTGGCGGCACGTAATCAAATGTAGGATTGACAACATGAAGTAGTGGTAGACCATTTCCACTTCCAAAATCCAAGCAGTCTGAAAACTCCCCAAAATCCAGCAAATCAGATGGGGATTTCAGCTCATTGAGTAAGACCTCAGGATTGTGTGGATACAAGGGGCATAGCTGCCATACATCAAACATTTAGCACAAAACATGTAAGGGTATATGAATTATTTCAATATTGAATTAGAGTAGAGGAAAAAAATAGGAACATTCAGATCATGGCATGTAAATTATTCCAGAAATGTAATCCTCTTGTCTCATAGGATGATTCAGATCATCACTAACAAGCTATAATGCTCTGTTTTGTTGAAGAAAAACAGTCCTTCATTTTTTCTATTTGGTGGTACAAAATTAGTAGGTTAGAAGAAAAAGATTTCCTATTGTCCCACCCCAGTCCACCAATAGAGAAAAGTGTTCTATATTTTAGAAGAGGGAAAGTCGAGCTTCCCCTCACTTATTATACCATCCCTACTCTATCCCGGGTTACATGTACCTTCCACCTTTACAAGATAGTTATGAACCAAGCTCCATACCAAAAAACATTGTGAACCTTTTTTCCTAAACAATATGACACTTTGTGAAAACAATTTTAGTTTTCATTTACAATATTTAAACTTCCCGTAGAGAATAATTTCCACTCAACCAAATGCAGACTAATTCAAAACTATTAATTGTTTATGTAAGCCATAACAACAGAAGATCGACTTAGTTGTTGGATCATCAAACCTAACTGTCAGATCATCAAACCTTAACAGTCATCCTTTTGCTATTTAACCTTCTATTGAGCTTCAATAAGAAGTTTATGTATATGTGGAGTTCTAAAGAGCATTCTTTTAGAAAATAATTTATAATTCTGTAGAAGTACAGCCTGGGAGGACAAGCTGTCTCATCCAACAATAACAAAAAGCCCAATTTCTATTGGTAACTCCTGAGTCCTGAACTCCTGAACGACCCACCTGCTCCAGCCATAAGAAAGCTAAAATAAGTCGCCCAATCTCAAATAAGTTCTGGTGACCAGGGTACCAAATATCGGCCGATACGCGACGTACCGGCCGTTACGTATCGGTTTTTGAGGTTGTCGATACACGAAACACCGCTACGTCAAGGGTATTCAAATAGGCCGTTTCATGGCCGATACGACCGTTACACGGCCGTTACGACTGTTAAATAGCCGATAATTGGCCGATACATCCGATAAATGGCCGATACAACTGATATTGCCGATACCAAAATTCATACCGCGACGACCGCGATCCGATACGCAAAACCCGTATCAGTCCGTTTCCGCGATGTCGCGACCGTTACCCCGATCGCGACCGATACCGTGATTTCGAACCCTGCTGGTGACAAAGACAGTAACCCTAACATTTCTCTCCAACAATGTGGCACCATAAGACTGCCAAAGTAGCATTTTTCCATGACAACTTCTCCTTATTCCTCCCAAAACACACAAATCATATCTGCAAAGACTCAAAAGCTGCAAGAACCAGAAAACTTCTCGTTATTCCTCAGCCTGAGGCAGGCCTGAAACGTTCTTCCTAACTCTCTCTCTCTCTCTCTCTCTCTCTCTCTCTCTCTCTCCCCTTCCCCCCAGCCCCCTCACTGACTATTATCATAAGTCATCAGTCCCACAAGGAGCATCCTAAGGTTTATGCAAAATACAGATCTAATGATGGGCAACTCTGTGACTTTTTCCCATCTTTTGGTCAAACACGTGACAGATACTTAACCCAAACTACATATTGTCTGACACAAGCTTTTACTGCTCACTTTCTTGAACTACTCCACTTCAAATGGCATGACCTGAAATCTGGCCACTGTACAAGATCATGACCAAGTGCATTATCGAAAGGTTTCTATTTACAGTTTACACGTTACTAACTGTACTTGATTTTGGGTGAGATTAATAGTTCGCTTGAGATGCAAGGAACCAAACAAAATATCAAGGGTTTATAGAGAAGAGAGAGAAACACGGAAAGTTTTCAGGGGGTGACAAGGAAACCCTTACATATACAGCAGAATCATATACAAAGCTTACAATATCAAAATGCAAACTTTTCTTCTAGAACCATGCATGATAAACAGGACAAAGAGTCAATCACCTTGTGACTTCCAGCAACTACCACAAACGGGACAGCATGTCTTTGAGCAGCAAGTGCAACCATATTCAAGCCAACAGGGGCAATTAACCCTCCATTAGCCATGATGGCATGAGCTCCAACAATGACCTTCAAATAAGAAGTTTAGGCTTCAATGTGCAAATATTCACGAATAGGAAACATACTTATAAAAGCGAGGTGGTCATATACCATGTTTACACGAGATATCATGGCAAAAACAGCAGAGTCAGTGATTACAGTGGTCTGCAAACCTCTTGCAACTAATTCTTTAGCAAGAACATGCCCTTGATACCTGATTCCATAATAATCGGCAAAAGATTAGGTCAAAACCTATATCATATATACTAGCGCTAGAGAATAAGCCCTTAACTTCCATAGTTTCTCCTATGAAGGGCTGATGTCTATTTGTAAGCAACTGCCACTATGTCTTCACTAGGGGCTTGCTCTTTCTGAGATATGGTCTTAGTTCCATAATGAACGAGTTTCATGCTTTAAAATCATTTTCTTTTGAACCTTCCTTCTAAAATATGGAGTTGAAAAAGTCGAGCATTGTTTGACATTCTATGGGAAACTCAAAAGCAAGATTAATAAAGAGCAATATAACAGAAGAATGCCAGATTAGAAAATCAGAACATGTTCTTGTCGACAAAAACATTGAGATATGATGTAGAGTTCCATAACGAACGAGTTTCATACTTAATATACAGCTTAAAGGACAAATTTTCCTCTACAGTGCAAATAGTTACTCCCTCCGTCCAAATTTAGTTATCACATTGTATACTCCCCTTCCATTTAGAAACAAGCACAACTATTACTATATTTAGAAATGTGACTATTATTTTCCCGTATCCAAATATAGTACAAGTAACAGCTAATTCCAACGGAGGGAGTACAAGTAACAGCTAATTCCAACGGAGGGAGTACATATAGTCCAGTACCTTGGGACCTCAAAAATACAGCAGCTACAAAATGCCCCTGTGGCCCTAGCTCATAATGAAGCTAAATAGTGACTCAATCCTAAAGTAAGTCAAGCGGCAGCAACGAGCCAGAAAAGATCCGCACATTCTGCTATAGCCAAACGCACCACAACACCACCAAAACAGCACTGTTTCGCAACATCCTTTTTTCCCCCTTGTCTCTTTCCCATTCTCAAACCCCACAAATCACATCAACGTGAACTCAGTAGATGAGGCCAACCAATCCTCCCAAACACACACCAAATAGCCTACCTAAAGATACCTAACATACACTGTAGAAACATATGCGAGGCAGTCTCACTACTAGCACGGCAGAGAAACAGATATCCTACATCAAAGACAATGACCGCATCTTCTTAAGAATAAAACATCTTCCAAATTATTTATAAAAAATTCTGTAGATAAGCTCCAAATCTGATTTGCAACTTGTTCATACACTATGAGAGTAATCAGACTTCATTAGCCTCTGCATCTGTTTTTTTTTTCTTTTTTTTTTTGTCCTTTCCTTATTTTTGGGAAATGGGGGTTTTAGTTTTACCACCTCATTAGCATCTGATTATTGAAATTTCTAAAACTAGAGATAACAGTTCAAGCTCACATTTATAAAGTAACTGGAGTATACCTTGGAGCGCCCTCTGCAACAAAAACTCGAAATGACCGTTTCTTCTCCTTCGCCGCACACAGAAATTCCATCACTGTTCTTGAACGGCCTAAAGTTAATATCACCTCACTGAAACCACATTCGTCATGGTTGAATGAGCAAATAGCACAATCCTGGGGTTAAAAGGATAATATCACATGCAAATATGAATATTTTGTACCAAGAAAAAGGCATTGGTACTCGAGCCAAGACATGTATCATACTATCATGTATACTGTGAAACTATAGTTTGTGTTTACAGCTATTGGCACAAAATCCAGACAGCACATTAAAGAGCTGAGGAAAGAAAAGTGAGCCGATAAACATAATCAGCACAAACAACTGAACAAGTGAGATAAAAAAATTAAGGGCTTGTTTACTTGGATGTAATTTTGATTACAATGTAATGCATCTTTTTAGTGAGGGGAGGAAGGGGTGGAAAAGAGGAGCTGGAGGGGAGTGATTGAGAGAGATATAATTGATTACATCAATCTATGTAATCACAATTGCTCTAGTATCACCAATGTAATCATCATTACATGGCTAGAAGTAATGATGTTTACAACCTATCTAACAACTACACATTCTTTGAGTAGCCATAAGCATGTTTATAACTACAATTCATTATATTGTAATTACCATTACGTCCAAATGAACACCACCTAAATGTTAACAAGGTTTATGCTTGTTCCACAAGGTAGGCTAAATTACTTTCTCAATTCTTTAAATATTTTATTAGTGTGTCAATCAAGCTGTGAAGGCCTTCATTGCACATAATCATCCCAATTTGTCAAAGAACATCCTGTTACAGAATATAAACTGGCTAAAAATAGAAGAAAATATGCTCAGCTGCAACATAATATATTTAGATTAAGCTTGGCAGAGGCCAATCACATATAGAAACAAATTAGGGTCATATGCCAATAAGTAAGGGAAATAGGGAATAGAGAGAAGTGAGAAGAACATACTTTTGATGGATGTGCTCAACTGCTTGCTCAGCAATCTGTTCATGGCAAGTAGTAATGTCCTGGATGAGCTCATTTACAGCTTCAATGACATCATGTTTTAGTTTCCGGCTCCTGGAACTTTTATCAGCAGCTGCAGGAAGTACAACCATCAGCTCATCAGAAACCCATACCTTAGATTATACGACAAGTGCAATGTACACCATCCCAATGTTAGCATTCTCCCTCTCGGTTTTTGCCAAATATTATTGTGGATCATAGTGACAATAAGTTTCTTCCAATCCCTCAAATACAATGCATGCTTTTCCTCTGTTCCAAATTTTCATACATATCTATTCAATCCCCATCTAATACAATGTTACCCAAACAAAATATTGCCTCAATCTTCCTCTGATATCCTTGCTTCCCGTTTTCTGAATCATTCAACAAAATAAATACGGGAAATACTAGCATCATTATTGTTATTTCTTGGCTATCAGGAATCCTGAATAATTATTTATGTTTACTCATATTTCACTTGAGAAGAAATAAAAAATAAAAAAAGGATTATCAGTCTTCATTTAATAATTCAGTAGATCAATATACGCCAGTGGCTACTAAACAAATGATAGCTGGTACATACATAAGAAGAATGGGGGGAGGAGGTGGGTTGAGAGAGAGTAGAATGGAGGCAGAGGTGGGTGGAGAGAGAGAGCGGACCAAAGGGGAATATGTATAGACCAGTATTGAGCTTCAGAAATCAGGTGTGTATATAAGTGTGTGTCTCTGAGACTCTAATTGTGTAAATAATGTACTATATATGGCCTCGCGTTGTGCCAGAATTGCGAGTTGGGCAGAAAAAGGCGGAGCAGCTGTGTTTCACGAAAGAAAAACGAGGTGGATGGTGGAGGACAGGGGGAGCAAGGGTGGGGGTCTCCAACAAGTGATTGCCGGACTGCAACACCAGATGCAATTTTCAAGAATTAAGAGGAGGAGAGATGGGCAGGGGCTGAAAGATGGGTGCAGTGTGGTGAAAACTGAAAAGCATACAGGGTTTGGGGAAGTTGGACAGGGTAGCTGGCAAGGAGGCGTTACCTGCCCAATGTCTAACAGGTTTCTTCATCCACTTTTATTTCTTTAAATTGACAACAACATGGCATTGATGAGGCTAAATAAGAAGAGTGATACCAGCACTCCTCAAAAGCTATATGAATCACTAAAAGTAGTCCTGGACTACCACTGGAATCCACATAAAAAGCACACCTGAACTAATCCACATAAAAGCATTATCTTTTGTTTCTAAAGTTCTGTGCTGTATAAAGGGAGGAGCATAAAAGCATTATATTGCTTCAAAATAAACCAGACTCCAATGACCAATGATAGTAAACTACTAAGATAGTTGTCAAAAACTGAATGCAGTACATAAAATGATGAAATTAAGCATATCCAGCTTCCATATGTGGAATAGAACAACTCACATTTGCTTTTCCCTTCAGATTCACCACCAGATGAAGAAGTATGGTGAACAGCAGCAGCATCAGGCACATCCTCAAGAAGGGTTTGTAAAGATGGTGGCCGCAAAGTGCTTCTTGCTGCAGCGGCTACTGCAGCTGCTGATAGAACAGGGTGATCATCTTTGTCGTCATCTTCATCATCGTCACTTACTGCTGAAATATTTAGACCGCCAATAGCTGCAGTAGTAAGAGATAGATCCTCCTCCCTTATAATATGGAGCACCCGCCTGACAATATTACCAACTGCAAGCTCTGCAATTGGATAAACATAAATGTCATAAAACAACTCCAAACAGCAAAGAATCCTTTAGGTAATCATCTTTTTACTACAACCAGAAAGACCTTCAGGAAGGCAGATTTGAATTTTGGGAAGGGACGGAGAGCAACGCGAGATACTTAGTCAGTTGAACCAAAAAGAAAAAAATGTAACAGGTTTTTCAACAGGAACTGTTCTCATTTTCACCCTCTATATGCTCTTTCTTTATTTACTTTTAATGGCTGGGAAAGACTGAGGAAATTGCTTACCTTTGTCATTTATTTTGGCTGGAAATAGTTGGTTCAATCATGCTGCAATGTTTTAACATCACCCCTGACCCTTTTCTTATACCATGTCAAAACTCCACCTACACATGCTTCCTGTGACCTAAAAGATTTCTCTCGCATTTTTTTCTAACATTTCTCCCTTTGAAATTTACTTGAATATATTTGTTTGAAGCTTAAGGAAGCTCCAAGGAGAGAACTTCAGCGAGACCCAGTACCAAGCGTTTATACTAGGAAAAAGAAAAGTTGGAATACATGAGTCCAAAATTTGACGTTGGATCCCACTTAAGTCATCTTTGGGCTTTAAAACAAAAAAAAAAAAAAAAAANAAGCCTCCTTAATCAAGACCAGCCTTGCTGCTTCAGTTTTTGGTTTTCACAGAACTTCCAAGTCCTCAGTCATTGTACCTTCTCAGAAATTTTTATTTGAGGTTAATGTCAAAGGAGAGTACAATATACCAATATACCTTTGCTTTAGAACAATTAACAAACATCACAACCACTGACTATGGCTCCATTTGGTTCACAGGAAGTACTTTTTCATTAAGAACATTTTCAAAACTTAGCAACGCCTTGATGAAAAATGACTTTTTTTATATATATAGTTGGTTCTAAAGCAATTTCTTGTATGCAGTTATTAACATAATCTCATAAACTCTTTTAGAGGAAGGAAGAAAATGTGATCTAAAATGAGATAGAATGTGAATGAAAACCAAGATCGCCTCTTCTAATTGGAAAATGTATCCCCTCTAGGCAGGTGAATGGATTCTTTTTTTTTNCCAGCTTAAATATACTATTGTAATACCAAATGATAAAAGTGGAGGAGAACATTTCGACCAAGCGAAGGCCATATAAGGCACTAAGGTATCTCTAGCCTCTCATGTTTCACCACCATCCTACTTCCTTCAAAAGTTCAACTAAATCTACATTCCTTTACATACCACTTGCAGTCCTGCACCAATTCACCTTCAAATATCTCAGTACTGTCCATATTATGCAAAGATTGGTTTACAAATTACAAATGTGAAATTCACATGCTTTTTCCAAGTGCAACTTCACATTTTACTACAGACGGAGTATCAAGATGGCAGGCATCCAATTGGTCGATATTCCTTTACATACCAATTGGCAAGCCTTAATTAACATTTCTCATGATAGAGACATACCGACTGGGTTCGCGGCAATGAGTTGCTCTCCGACAGCCTTGATAGCATCAATGAGAGCTCCAGCCTGGTTTGTGTATGGAATCCTTTGCTGGGATATCACAGATCGGAGCAACTCTGCTGTGTGCCTTGCTGTGGCTTGTGACCCCTCAATTTTACTAAAAATACATGAGAAAATTGCGTTACTCGCAATCTAAGAATGCCAGCTTTCCTCATAACATGTTCAAACAAATCAAAAAATTTAACAACAAACCGTTTTCTAAGTTTGTTAACAAAGTCATTGACAAGAGATTGTACGTCCGGCATTCCTAGTTTTCTCCAAAAGTTAAACCTGAAACCATGGAGCACATAAAAGCCGTAAGCCATGGAGCACACAAAGATTAAAGATGAAAACGCTAAATAGAAAATGCTATTTACCGGGTAAACACGCTCCAACATTCAATAGAAAATTGGGCAAGAGATCAAAATATGAAAAACCAGAACACCAAACCCCACTGAAATCAGGCCAAACTATCAAACCATACTCAGTTGTATCAGAATGGAAGATAACAAAGCAGACAACAGCAGAAGAGTTACATAATTGGTAAGGTTTATCTAACCAAGACTAAGTCGTATATTTGTCAATTAGATGTCTACTTTTGTCCGTGGCTATACACATTTTCTGAGAATATATACAAATCTATGATTAAAGTTCATCAGATTATCAGATTACTACTAAACTAAAAATAAAATAAAATAAATTATAGAGTAATCGAGCTAGACCTCATATAGTACTCCCTCCGTCCACTACAAACCATTATTCGTATCTAACTTTTACCGTTAATTTATGGAAAAAATACTCCCTCTGTCCTACACTTAGCTTTCAAAACCACCAAAAATTCTGTCTCACACTTAGCTTTCAAAACCAAATAAAAAATCCCAATAACATCCCTATAATGCCCCTCTATTATCTCCAAAATATAATTAAAAAATCCCCTTTCTCTCTCCAATCACTCTCTCTACTTATTCTCTCTCTCACAATCAGTTATTTTATTATCTCTCTCACACAAGGGCAATATGGGCTAAGTTTCTCCTTAATATTTGTGCCCAAATTGGTTTTGAAAGCTAAGTGTGGGACGGCGGGAGTACAATGTACAATTATGAAAAACCAATGGTCTAAATACGTAAGTTATAACTAAAAACATTATTAGAGTAGCATTATGGCAAAAAAAATGCAGCAACTATGTCCGCGTTCATCACAGTATGATGCTCATTCGTGCTAACCAAGCAGGAAAAAACAAAAAGCATAATAGCATGCATATCAAGCTGCATATATCACAGTAGGAGAACGAAACAACCACATTTCAAGATGAATTAGTAGTCCTTAAGTTTATTAGCCAGGTCTATTCTACAACCACATATGAATGCTCAAAAACCTCTGCATACACTAATAAATAAATAAAAAATAAAAAAAATATTACTCACAATAGTCACAAAACTCAAACATAATTATGACATAATGTCAGCAATAACTAAGCCCAAAATACAACTACTATTTGCAATTGCAAAATTATGATCAATTTCAAATTTGAAGATGTTGCAAAGCAACTGTTGGAGAAAAGACCTTGGTCTTGGGCGGATTCTCGTGTAAATTGCCCCAATTGGAACTTCCTCAATAATAAGAAAGCAATAAAAACTTCAATTTGGCACAAAAAACCTAGAATTAGAGAGAGAAATAACGGGAAATGAATCAAACCTTTGTTGACAATGGCGGCGCTGGTGACGTCAGGTAGTCGTCGTCCGGGGTTTCGAGTGGCCGGAAACCGCCTTTGAGAGAGAGAAAGAGACGGCGGTGAGGAGAGTGACACTGAATGAAGTGACGTCCGGAGGCTACTGTAAGGCGCCGGAATGGAGAGAGAGAGAGAGAGGTGGTGCGGGGGCTGTGGTGGTGGAGTGGCGCACTGGCGTGGGTGGAAAGAGATGATTCGTGGTCGAATTTGGGGAGGGGTTTCTTTTTCTTTTACAATTTTCTTTTTTTCTAATTCTTTTAAATAAGAAAAATATTAGGAAATTTTCCATCTGGTTGCTATGAGGTTTTTTTTTTTTTTTCCCCTAATTGGAGTGCTAAGAGGTTTGAGGTAAAACTAAACTTATTAAGTGGTATCTAGTACTCATTAAGTGGTATCTAGTCACTACTGTCGACGGTGAATACTCTAGTTAAAACCCAAAAAAAAAAAAAAAAAAAAAAACAAGTGTCATCGGGTTTGGAAATTGTACTCCATATAACATGAATTTGAGATTTGTGAATGAACACTGGCATCATAGTTATAAGATTTTTCCCCTCAAGTTACATTCCTTTTGCTAGAGTTAGGGTTTAAATTTGATGAATTGTGTTGCAGTTTTGCAGGTGGAGAGTGTTTGTGTAACCTTTAAAGCATTAAGAGGTGGAACAAAGCAACGAAGAGATCAATTTTTGTCTATTGTAGGTGCGGTAATGAAGTTGAATACTTGACATCAATTATCAATGAGTAACGAAAATCCAGCAAGAAGAGTCATAAGGTGTGCTACTGATAATTGTGTAGGAGATGGAGCTTGCCAGTTTTAAGAATAGGTTTCCATCCACTATAGTCTCTTGCTTGTCATTTTAATCCTATTCGTATAGATAAATTGATTGAGATGAGAAATTCCATTCAAATGAAGGTAAGTGTAATTGCAACTTATGAGGAGAATATCATAAAGTATAAAGAGAAAGTTGTAAAGGCCAAGTATGAGAACACATTTATGTGTGAGAAATTGGCAATGGTGGAAAGTGATACTTGTAAGGTTGTTGGGATTTGCCTTGGTTTAAATTTAGAGATAATTCAAGATGTTCGAATGAAAAAAGATCTAATTAGTCAGAATAAAAATGAGATATTTGATCAAAAAAATACCATAATGCATATGAATATTAGATGTCATTTTTTTTTTTTTTTGCACCAAAATTACAATGACCATAAAATTTACCATCTTTAAAATGAGATGAATGTCACGCAATATAATTGTTTTAATCATAATCTCAATGCTTAAATACACCATTTGGGCAAAAAAAAAATATATTATAAATGAAGATTCTTTAAGGCTCCGTTTGGTTGAACGGAAAATATTTTCAGTGGAAAATCGTTTTCAATCGAAAATCATTTTCCAAGGAAAATATTTTTCCAATCATAATTTGGGCTGTTTGGTTACAACAACAAAATTTTGAAATTAAAATCATAAAAAGTTCATCAAGTGCTTCACAACAAGTCAACAACCATTACCATTCTCTCTCCTCCCTTCATAGCCCCCATAAGCATGACCATGATTGAAGATTCAAGATGATGGAACTGTGATTTTAGTTCACTGCACAAAATCAAGAGGATCTATTTTCTCTCTCATCCTCTTCAAAACCTTGAAAAATTGAGATAAATACAAATCACCAGTCGAATGTTCCTCAATTTTTTTCATGTTTGATCGATGATTTTGATGCTAGGCATGAGAGCTTCATCTCCTTGTAAAAGGATTAGATGCAGATGAATTCTTCAAATTTTAACCCATTTGTTAGCAATAGATTAAAGATGGAGAGAGATGAGTAGAGTGAATTTGAGTAGAGTCTAGAGAGAGATAAGCGAGCTAGAAAGAGAAAGTGAGGAGTGAGACTGACTTCCTACTTCTACAGAGCATGAGCATCGGCGGCATCGACCCTCGCGTGTCGAGATGGAAAATTGTCTTCCGTGATTTACAAAAGGAAAAGAGAAAATCATTTTCCTTTAGAAAACCAATTTTCTTTTCCATACAAACCAAACAATAGAAAATGAGAAAATTATTTTCCCGAAAAATGAACTGCGTCCTACCAAACGGAGCCTAAGTTGGCTAGGAATTGAAGTATGTCCTAGTATGATAATGATTGGAGGGACAATAGTTAAGATCATGTATGTGACTTCACCTCTATCACCAACATGAAGCCCAACAACCCTTACTTCACCTATTTCTCTTCCATTCCCCCTCATCTGCCAAATTCGCATTTCTTCCTTTGCCCTTGCCACTTCTATTTCCCTTTATTTTGTTGCATGCTTGTCATATTCTTCCATATAAATTGCTATGAAAGGGAGCTCTTAAGGAGTTTGGTTAGACCATGACCCCTTATAAAATCTCTACTCTTAGCATGAAATTGTACAGAAAAATATGTTTGTGTTACAATATTTCTCATTTTTCATTGTTATGTCCCATCCCAAATCATATGCCTTCACATACCTCCAAAATTGTGTTTTTAAGCTATATTTTTCTTCATGCACCTCATTTATGCCTTGCACCGTCTATACTCAACCTCTAACCAATAGTGTGTATTGCATGTACAAGACCTTCCATATAATAACAGTTGTATTTAAGACATAGCATTAAAGTGACTGAAAATATAAGTAAACACACGCACACACGCACACACGCACACACA